>JAPZIH010000940.1:883-86725 GCA_027410445.1 Discoglossus pictus
ATAGAGAGGCACACATAGAGGGAGACTGAGAGAAGGAGAGAGAGAGAGAGGCAGACATAGAGGGAGAGAGAGAGGCAGACATAGAGGGAGACCGAGAGAAGGAGAGAGAGAGGGAGACCGAGAGAAGGAGAGAGAGAGAGAGAGAGGCAGACATAGAGGGAGACAGAGAGAAGGAGAGAGAGACAGACATAGAGGGAGAGAGAGAGGCAGACATAGAGGGAGACAGAGAGAAGGAGAGAGAGAGGGGCTGACATAGAGGGAGACAGAGAGAAGGAGAGAGAGAGAGAGGCAGACATAGAGGGAGAGAGAGAGGCAGACATAGAGGGAGACAGACAGACAAGAGAGAGGGAGAGATAGAGGGAGACAGACAGAGAAGGGGGGCAGACATAGAGCAAGACAGACAGAGAAGAGAGAGGGAGAGATAGAGCGAGGCAGACAGAGGGAGGGAGAGGCAGACAGAGAGGGGGGGAGAGGGAGGGAAAGATAGAGGGGAGGGAGATGTAGACATAGAGGGAGAGAGAAGAGACAGAGAGGGAGATGCAGACAGAGAGGGAGGGAGAGAGAGGCAGACCTAGAGGGAGACAGAGAGAAAGAGAGAGAGAGGCACACATAGAGGGAGACAAGAGAGAAGGAGAGAGAGAGAGACAGACATAGAGGGAGAGAGAGAGACAGACATAGAGGGAGAGAGAGAGAGAGACATAGAGGGAGAGAGAGACAGACATAGAGGGAGAGAGAGAGAGGCAGACATAGAGGGAGAGAGAGAGGCACACATAGAGGGAGAGAGGCAGACATAGAGGGAGAGAGAGAGGCACACATAGAGGGAGACAGAGAGAAGGAGAGAGAGAGAGAGGCAGACATAGAGGGAGATAGAGAGGCACACATAGAGGGAGAGAGAGAGAAGGAGAGAGAGGCAGACATAGAGGGAGACCGAGAGAAGGAGAGAGAGGCAGACATAGAGGGAGAGAGAGAGGCAGACATAGAGGGAGACAGAGAGAAGGAGGGAGAGAGAGAGGCAGACATAGAGGGAGAGAGAGAGGCAGACATAGAGGGAGACAGAGAGAAGGAGGGAGAGAGAGAGAGGCAGACATAGAGAGAGAGAGAGAGAGAGGCAGACATAGAGGGAGAGAGAGAGGCAGACATAGAGGGAGACAGAGAGAAGGAGAGAGAGAGGCAGATATAGAGGGAGAGAGAGAGGCAGACATAGAGGGAGACAGAGAAGGAGAGAGAGAGAGAGAGGCACACATAGAGGGAGACAGAGAAGGAGAGAGAGAGAGAGGCAGACATAGAGGGAGAGAGAGAGAGAGGCAAACATAGAGCGAGGCAGACAGAGGGAGGGAGAGGCAGACAGAGAGGGGGGAGAGGGAGGGAAAGATAGAGGGGAGAGAGATGCAGACATAGAGGGAGAGAGAAGAGACAGAGAGGGAGATGCAGACAGAGAGGGAGGGAGAGAGAGGCAGACCTAGAGGGAGAGAGAGAGAGAGAGGCAGACAGAGAGAAGGAGAGAGAGAGACAGACATAGAGGGAGACCGAGAGAAGGAGAGAGAGATGAGAGGAAGAGGCAGACATAGAGGGAGACAGACAGAGAAGAGAGAGGGAGAGATAGAGGGGAGGGAGAGGCAGACATAGAGGGAGAGAGACAGACAGACAAGAGAAAGGGAGAGAAAGAGGGGAGGGAGAGGCAGACATAGAGGGAGACAGAGAGGGGGGAGGCAGACATAGAGCAAGACAGACAGAGAAGAGAGAGGGAAAGATAGAGGGGAAGGAGAGGCAGACATAGAGCGAGGCAGACAGAGGGAGAGGCAGACAGAGAGGGGGGGAGGCAGACATAGAGCAAGACAGACAGAGAAGAGAGAGGGAAAGATAGAGGGGAAGGAGAGGCAGACATAGAGCGAGGCAGACGGAGGGAGAGGCAGACAGAGAGGGGGGGAGGCAGACATAGAGCAAGACAGACAGAGAAGAGAGAGGGAAAGATAGAGGGGAAGGAGAGGCAGACATAGAGCGAGGCAGACGGAGGGAGAGGCAGACAGAGAGGGGGGAGAGGGAGGGAAAGATAGAGGGGAGGGAGATGCAGACATAGAGGGAGACATAGACAGAGAGAGGGGGATAGAGAGGAGACATAGAGGGAGAGTGTTAGAGAGAAAGAAGAGGGAGGGAGAGAGATAGATGAAGTGATGGAGGGAGATAGAGAAGGGAGGGATAGAGTTAGAGAGAGCTAAAGGGAGTGATGAAGGGAGGGAGAGAGCTAGAAAAAGTGCTAGAGGGAGAAAGGTAGGGAGAAAGGAATAGAGGGAGAGAGAGTGAGTTAAAGGGAGGGAGAGGGGAAAGGGAGGAGATAAATAGAGGGAGAGAGTTAGAGAGAGAGAGTTAGAGAGAGATAGAGGGAGTGATGAAGGGAGGGAGAGAGCTAGAGAGATCGATAGGAGGGTGAGAGATAGACAGAGTGATGAAGTGAGAGAGTTAGATAGAGATATATAGGGAGTGATGGAGAGAGAGTTAGAGTGAGTGATGGAGGGAGATAGAGAAGGGAGGGAAAGAGTTAGAGAAAGAGGAGGGAGAGAGATGGAGGGAGTGATGAAGGGAGGGAGAATTATTATTATTATTGGGCCCTGTTTTTGAGCTTAAAATCAAGTGTACATAGAGCTCGTTTCCAAGACACAGACACAAGATTGAAAACTTGCATACTTAGAATCTAAGGGTTGGATTGAGAGAGAGGCAGAGGAGGGAGAGAGAGGCAGAGGAGGGAGAGAGAGGCAGAGGAGGGAGAGAGAGGCAGAGGAGGGAGAGAGAGGCAGAGGAGGGAGAGAGAGGCAGAGGAGGGAGAGAGAGGCAGAGGAGGGAGAGAGAGGCAGAGGAGGGAGAGAGAAGGGAGCGAGAGAGGAGAGATGGGACAAAGAGGAGTGATTAAATAAATGCTAATTAAATAATAAGAAAGACTGGTAGAATATCAAAGACTTCTAGGATAAGAAGATTTGTTATAATAAGAAGGAGAAATACAATAAGAAAGACTGTTAAGATCAGAAGGACTAACAGGGACATCCAAGTGTGAGCAGTGATGTGACGTCTACTACTCTCCATCTTGCCTTTCTGAGGAGACATTACCAGGACACTTACACTTTGTTTCTTGCACTTACTGTAATAGTCTAATAAGGAATCTCGGCTTGTTTATAAGGATATCCCACTGGGGACTAACATGATGCAGCTACTGGGTCAGGACTGGGTTGTGGAAATGTCCCACTAGTCCCTCACACTCACATTGTCCTCACATCTTATAGTAACATTTCCTGGGTTAGATCTTGATCCTCCAGCTTCCATTTTGTATGACCCGGCCTGACCATGAGGTGATTCCCTCAGATGTTTCCATTGAGCTTTGTTGTGTTTTTGTAATGATCCGGGAGACAGATTAAGGGACCCTGCACAATGGATATATCCTTTCCTACAACTATTTTACCTACCTACAGATAATGGGGACTGTCATGGGTACCAAAATGGCTCCACAATATGCCAATCTATTTATGGCCAATCTAGAAGAAACATTCTTATCTGTATCCATTTACAAACCTTACAAATACTACCGTTACATAGATGATCTGTTCATCATCTAGACAGAAGGAGAAAGCAAACTCAGAGACTTTCATAATTCATTCAACGCCTTCCATTCATCTATAAAACTTAAAATGGATTTCTCCACAGAACAGGTAAACTTTCTAGACACTACTATATCCATCACCAATGGCACTCTCCACTCATCTGTATATAGGAGACCCACAGTAATTACCTGCACAGCTCCAGTTTCCATCCCTCCCACACCAAACAAGCCATCATCCATAATCAAGCTATTAGATACCATCGGATTTGCTCAAACACTGGAGACCGTGATAAAAATGTAAAAACACTGTCTGAATCTTTCAAACAAAAGTGTTATAAACCCTGTATTTTTACCCCAAAAATAACCACTGCCATCAAAATACCCCGAGAACAACTATTAAACTACAAAACAAAAGAAACTACTTCACGTATACCTCTAGTGATGACATACTATCCAATTTAAGAGAAAATACGGAGAATATTCAATGATTTACAACATTTTCTAACAAAAGATGCCCTATAAAAAGATATATCCACCAAACCTCCCATCCTTGCATTTAAACAACCACCAAACCTGAAACAAAAACTTGTCAGCAGAAAATTGGCCAATGAACAACTGAATACAAAAAATGGAACTAAACCTTGTAACAAACGTGCCTGTAAATTATGTCAACACATTTGTAATAATGACACAGGTACACGTAACAACAAAACCTCTAACATCAAAGGATTGTATTCATGTACATCCTCCAATGTGGTTTATATAATACAATGTAATATATGTGACACAGACTGTTACATTGGACAAACCAGCCAAAAAATGCATTTAAGAAAGATATTAATACAGGCATTCAATAAGAAAACATAATGAAGACCGTTATTGTAGCCCAATGGGACACCATTTTAGCCAGAATGATTACTCCATCCAAAAGTTAAAAGTCAAAATACTTAAAACATTTAAAAAAAATGTCCAATAGAGAAAAGCATTTGACATAAAGATGATCTCATTCTTCAACACTTTAAATACAGGACTTAATATGGACTTGGGTTTTCTAACACATTATCATAATTTCACATGAATTTATCTTATTTTATAATAACAGGCTAGCATTCTTAGTGAGGTGTTTACTCCACAGTGATATCTTTCCTGTTGGACAAAGTGCTCTGCTTTTTCATGTATATATTGATGTATATGTATATATAGTATGTGTATATATGTTTCCTTTACTTTATTGTGTTTATTTCCCATATATGTATTTACTTGTCAGAGGCTGTCTCCACTCTCTCTGCATCTGCTGTTATTATTCAAAATGAGGGTTACATCTCATGTTAGTATTGCTTCAGACTTGATAAAGAGAGGTTGAACCTCCCGAAAGCTCGTCATTATAAATAAGACAAAAGGAATCAAATTATACTACAATACTCCTTATTAATCTATATATATTTAGATTAATAATTACTATATATATATATATATATATATATATATATATATATATATATTTGGAAACTTTGAGCCTAACAGGATACTTAAGTAGAAAAAAAAGTCATACAGCTAATTTACAATTACACAATAATACACTTAAAATCTTTTGCAGGACACTAGATAGAACCATGATACATTGGTGGAAGCTGTGTGTGTGGGGGAGTGTGGATGCAACATGCTGCGTCTAGGCCAGAGAGAGGGAACGGGTGTGGTGTTAAATTATTTTTTTCCCAGTTATCAAACAAAGGTTCCACTGATAACTACAAACACTCCTATCCCCCAGCTCTCAGGATGTAGTGTAACAAACACAAAATGGATTCCTCTATTAAAAGAGTTTTCAAACACTCCGTCCCCCCCAAATATTTTATGTCCTCGGCCTACTGCTAATATATCATTAGTTTGGTATATATATATATATATATATATATATATATATATATATATACCGTATTTATCTGCATATAACACGCACTTTTTCTCCCTGAAAATAAGGGGCAAATGATAGGTGCATGTTCTACGACGATATTCCCTCCCCCCTCCTCATCCTCAACCTCCCTCCTCACTCTAAATCCCCTCTGCATTCTAACCCCCCCTCCTCAACCTAAACCCCACTCCTCCTCAACCTAAACCCCCCTCCTCAACCTAAAGCCCCCTAAATACCTCCCCCTCACTTACCTGCTTCAGCTCCGGCCTCCGCTCCGCTCCTTGACCCGGTGACGTCACATTGCGCCAGCGCGCCACGTCATTAGCATATACCGGTTGGCACCCGGTATATGCTAATGATGTGGCGCGCTGGCGCACATGTGACGTCACCGGGTCAAGGAGCGGAGCAAAGGCCAGAGCAGAAGCACGTAAGTAAGGGGGGTTTAGGTTGAGGAGGAGGGGGGTTTAAAATGCGGAGGGGGGTTTAGAGTAAGGAGGGAGGTTGTGGAGGGGGGTTGAGGATAGGGGGGGGTTGAGGTTGAGGAGGGAGGATGAGGATGGGGGGTTTGAGGAGGGAGGATGAGGAGGGGGTTGATGATGGGGGGTTTGAGGAGGGAGGATGAGGAGGAAAATTGAGGTTGAGGATATATATATATATATATATGACAAGCAAGTCCTCTGGAGACGAGGTTCTCAGGCACCATTTTTATTAATCATGAGAGTCCATAACTATTTTGATCTATGAAATGGATCCATGTCTGAATCAGTTTTGCATCACACTGATATAAAAGTGCACCGTCTATACCTACCGGCCGGGTCTTTTGTCTCTTTCTTGCAGAATCCCAGTAACTCATTGATTATAAACAAGATGAATAAGGACAAAAAGAAAATGGAGAAGGTCGCTGAGAGATTCCTAAATCAGGCCCTGGAGATGATCTACCTGCTGACTGGAGAGGTGAGAGCCGCTGTATGATGTCATAATGACATCACTGTTATTGTCTATATTCAATCTGTATGTCCAGTAATAGAGGTCACAAAGGAAAACAAATGGTGGATATTATGTTATAAAGAGATAAGAATGAGCAGAAGTAGAGACCAGTCACAGACCAGCAAACCGCTCCGGTGACTGAATTTGGTGGAGGAGACGCGTGAATGGAGGAGATAGTGATACATTATAATGTGACCTTGGCCATTTGGCTGCACATAAGTCATGCTCCAGTTATACTATCTATGTGGCACAATATAATAAGCTGACTGAAGAGATGGTGAGGTGTGTGTGCGTGTTACATATTCACTACCTGTACTGACATCTGACATGCCCCCCTCTCTCACTCTGTAGGAATACACCATTGTGAAGAAGAATTCCCCCCACATTCACCAGCTGACTGGAGAGGTGAGCACTGCTGGACAATGTGACATTATACCAGGACACAGTGACCCCACTACTGACCAAGCTCTATCTGGACCTGTGACTGGAGAGGTGAGCACTGCTGGACAATGTGACATTATACCAGGACACAGTGACCCCACTACTGACCAAGCTCTATCTGGACCTGTGACTGGAGAGGTCAGCACTGCTGGACAATGTGACATTATACCAGGACACAGTGACCCCACTACTGACCAAGCTCTATCTGGACCTGTGACTGGAGAGGTGAGCACTGCTGGACAATGTGACATTATACCAGGACACAGTGACCCCCTTTACTGACCAAGCTCTATCTGGACCTGTGACTGGAGAGGTGAGCACTGCTGGACAATGGGACATTATACCAGGACACAGTGACCCCATTACTGACCAAGCTCTATCTGGTCCTGTGACTGGAGAGGTGAGCACTGCTGGACAATGTGACATTATACCAGGACACAGTGACTCCATTACTGACCAAGCTCTATCTAGACCGGGGTGTGTTTTTCTATCGTCTGTGTGTTTCTCTGTATGTTCTCAGTAACATTATCCTCCGCTCCTTACTCTCTATCAGTAGAAGACTCTGACAGAACCAGTCTCTGTGTCCGCTCTGAATGGGTCTGTGTGTGTTTCAGGTCCCTATAAAGTGTGAAGATGTTGCCGTCTATTTCTCTATGGAGGAGTGGGAGTATATAGAAGGACACAAGGAGATTTACAAGGAGGTGATGACGGAGAATCACCAGACACTCAGGACTTTGGGCGTCTCTACACACAAGAGCTCAGGTGATATTATGATGTTGGAAGTAGATATAAATCATCCCGAGATGTTTCTATGAGACGTTGGACACACTATCCAGGAATGTCCGTCAGTATCTAAGTCCCAGAGCACGTCCTCACATTGACAGCAGAAGACACACGACTGACAAGTTTTAGAGAATTGTGAATTTCCTATTGATTGTTTTATTTAATAAGACTTATATTTATTGTATAATAATACCACACAGACTCACTTTATCTTGTATTTGTGGTAATAGGGCTCCCTGATGATAATCTAGACATGAGGTCAGTTATAGAGGAACAAGAGGATGAGAGAAATGGAAATGATTATCAGCAACAGGAAACCCAATCTGAGCCCGGTGCAGGTGGGTGATATGTATAATAAGAATATATATATAATACAGATCTACTTGTATCAGTCATATAATTATTACATCTCTGAATTCAGCACATGGTTATATTGTTTTAATCTGTTTTAAAAGACCACTAGAGTTAAGGAAAACGTCACATGTTTGTGAAGATAGAAACAAGTAGCATAAACCGTTGTCCGGCCCAAGAGTATTTTAAGATTTTCTCTATAAATGATTTAACTCTGCAAGTGTATAGAGGCTGCCATGGGAGAACTTATTTGCGTTGAGTCCAGTCGGTTACATATGTAAACAAGCATTATATTTCATTTGTCAGTTAATAAAAAGTATATATTTCAGAAATGCGTTAAGTATTTCAACCTGCTTTTAGGATATCTTTACTGTGGTGTGGTCCACATTGTGCTGAATTAAGTGGTCCTTTAATTAAACATTTACTGTGCATTTAAACAATGAAATACTATTTTTCAGTCATGCTCCCAGACTGTATAAGCTCTAAGTCTCTAGATTACTGAATGAAGTATTGTATCTGGATTGGAGCAATGAAGGGGAGGGGCTAAAGTGTCATAGCCCAGCTGCAGTATGATAGTGGGTGGTGACTACAAAATATGTTTGTACATGACTAGTGGCTCAGGTTACCCTGCTACTAATGTGTGTTTCAGAGAAGGGTTTCAGTTTAACACATCCCCTTTAGTGGATCCACTCCAGCCACAATTCTTCATTCAAAGGCTGTAGAGAACTGGAGCTTATACACACTGGAATGATCATTGGAAAATATTATATAATTGTTTAAATATACAGTATATGTTTAAAAATATATTTTTTTAACCAGTCGTACTAAACTATTCTTGAGAGACCCCTTTATAAGACCACTCAAGTAGTCTTTTAAGCAGCGCTCTTTCTTGTGGCCCCTGGTACATCACTTATTCCTCAGCCTCTCTAGGGATGATGATGGTGGTGGAAATCAGAAGATCAGAAAATGAAGAGCACTAATGTCAATGTGAAATGTATATGGTAATATGAGGTTTATAAGAGCACAGAGACCAAACTAAAATAGTTTCATCTGAATAATGTCCTAGTATAAATACACCAAATAAAATATACAAAGACATTTAGTACATATATTACATTTAGTATCAATAAAACAGGGTGAAACTAAGAAGGTCCTGAACATTAGTTATGGCTACAAGGCCGGGGTATAGGTGGATTTATCCCTGATTTCCAAGCATGATTTTAACCCCCGAGTGTAGAGCTCTCCTTACTTTGCTTTGACATCGCTTATCTTATTGCATTCAGCTGATAAAGGAACAGCCTGAGTGGCCAGGGGACCATAAGTCATACATCGAGAATTGACTGCAGGAAGGCTGTGACCCAGTAATCCCGGACACCTCTTGTGATGTCTTATTCACAGAAAGCAGAGAGTTGTTAGGAATGTGAGATCCCTAACAGTGCGGCCATGTCTTATGGTCTCCATGACTTGGCATCACAGGCAGATAGTGGCCTTGTGGATGCATTGGTGTTGTAGACTGGCGTTGTAGACTGGTTTTATAGACTGGCGTTATAGACTGGCGTTGTAGACTGATATTATAGACTGGCGTTATATACTGGTATTATATATTTATATTATAGACTGGTGTTATAGACTGGTATTATAGACTGGTGTTATATATTGGTATTATAGACTGGTATTATAGACTGGTATTATAGACTGGTATTATAGACTGGTATTATAGACTGGTATTATAGACTGGTGTTATAGACTGGTGTTATAGACTGGTGTTATAGACTGGTGTTATAGACTGGTGTTATAGACTGGTGTTATAGACTGGTATTATAGACTAGTATTATAGACTGGTGTTATATATTGGTATTATATATTGGTATTATAGACTGGTGTTATAGACTGGTGTTATAGACTGGTGTTATAGACTGGTGTTATAGACTGGTATTTGTATTATAGATTGCTATTATAGACTGGTATTGGTATTATAGACTGGTATTATAGACTGGTATTATAGACTGGTATTATATATTGGTATTTGTATTATATATTGATAGTATAGATTGGTATTATAGATTGATATTATAGACTGGTATTATAGATTGGTATTTGTATTATATATTGATATTATAGATCGTCGGGTTTCAGCTGAATCAGATGTTTCTCTATATTTGAATCGCACACTTCTAGAAACGAACATTTAGCCCACATCAGATCTAGTTCTTCAGAAGAGCAGATGACAAATAAAGGACTACAGTGGTCTTTACATGTTACAGTAGAATATAATAAAAAGTACCATATTTGAAGGTTTATTTCTTATTGAATTATGTGCACAGGTGATGCCAGGACTGAGATTGGGCCAAGCTCTGAACAAATACAAGAAGCTCAGGAGCAGGAAATCCAGGGAGATCCCTGTATGGGTGAGTGGACATATATTCTATGTCGGAGAGATGAATTATACAGGGTAGACTAACCCTACACACTAAATTAAAGGGATATCTAAGTTTGCTGGATTATGAATGCATCTAATGGAGGAGAATCAGTAGTGTGTGAAAACATTTTTTGCATTAAATACCAAAATAAACATTTAAACACTTACATTAAAGTCAGCTGACTTTCTTGTATTTGCAAACAGTTGGATTTCAAAGTTGACACCCCCAGCCAATCTCTTCTAAAATTAGCATAACTGTCATATTCAGTTTGACCAATCACAGGCAGCATGGTATCCATTTTGTTTTGGAATGATGCACCTGAGTTCTACCCTATTGTGGGAAGTCACATGTTTTCATACACTTCCTTTTCATCCTTTCCTTCCTGCACATACAGAGTAAGTGTTTAGCAATAATAGTAATCTCTGACAATTGAAAATCAAGGTAAACACCCTCCAAACCTAGGCTAAATTAGCCTTAAATTTAAAATGATTGGTTTTGGCCAATTAGGTTACCTGAATCTCTTGAATTAACCCTGGTTTCCTGTCTGAAGTGCAAAGCAGTATGGGATATGTAGCAAAACAGCCTGGGAAATGTAGTGTATCACTGATATATGACAGAAAGCTGCAAGGAGATTGGCTGTGCAAAGAAAAACAGGTAAATAGTGGGTTAATATTTCTCCCCGGATGCTGCATGCTGATTGGGGGGAGTAGATGCCTGTTTAATGATTTTGTTGACACCTCCAGGTGTGTCTAGAGGGATTTTTAGATATTAATAAAAATAAAATGTTTTATGAGATGTGGTACATACACATAGGCTGCTTTTTGCCTATAGAGTGCTGAACTATATTAATCCAGCAACCTTAGATATATATCTACGGTGAACATTTCATATTTTCAATAACTGTTCAATAACTATATTAGAAAACAAACTTCTAGATAAGCTCTTATCAAGCGAAACAATCTCCATAATCAGTTACATTGTATAGTACAATACAAAGGTCCTGACTATGCCCGGGCAGGATCTCCGACACAGATGATGCCTCATGGCTGGAGCTTTAATCCAGACCACAGAATACTTTGATATCATAATTCTAAAGCATTCACATCAAGTCTCCCAGCTTCTTATCTTAATGATTCTTATAATTAATGTAATCCATGCGAGCTGAAGTAAGAATTTACTTGTTACTTATTTTACTTTTTTTTCATCCACACCTCCTAAAATGGGGTCATCCAATACTAGTTGCACCTACTTGTATCTTTCTATTTTTCTTAGACATCTCAAGCTCGACAAATTAGATGTAAGTTGCTCTATAACAGGGTCCTTAGAAGTATAAAGGATCGGTGATTGGGTTCAATTAGACCGCAATCCGATAGGTCTAAGCACAAAGGTTGATCTTCCAGTGGTGGTTACCGTGGTCTGCTATCTTTTCATATGGAATGTACAAATCTCCTACTTTTTCCTTTCCTTATTTTTAGGTTTCCCTACTGTATCAATTAGTGAGACCGGTGAGGATGAGACTGAGGACATAGATATTCAGCAGGTGACACCACGTCCAGACCACAGTGCAGGTACGTGGGAAAACGTGATAATAATATGAGTCTCATCCTCTTAGTCTCAACCTCTTCTACTTTTAAACGTAGTGTTTTAATAATCTCAGTTTTATTAAATCCATCCAATCATGTTATCTCATTTTGCACTTTCAGGACACCTGGATAAAACATTTCACTCTGTGTTATTTAATAAGAAAGGAGAGGATGAGAGAGAGGAAACTAATATACAGCAGGTGGACATGGATTCACATCTGTGTGCAGGTAAGTTAACTAAGGTTAGTTTGTTCTCTGATGAGCACCTCTGACTTAGTTTTTTTTTTGTTTATGCAAATTACCCTTGGGGTTTAGTCTCCCAAAGGGTGATCGGGGACTCCAGACGTAGACCCCTTGCTCACTGTGCCTTAGGGAGTTCAGCTGCACCTCACTGACGAGGCCCATAAAGCCCGAAGCGCGTGTGGGGTTTGCTGTTTCTCCTATTCAGGGTAGAGTTGACTGGTATTTCGGGGCTTGGTCACTCTTGAGTTAGACCAGACTTATATACTACAGGATATTTCTCCCTGTGAAGGGCACAGGTGAGCTAAAAGAGGTTGCTCTCAGAGTGGCTTATCATGGCCATAGAACTAACCTATTAAGGTTAGTACGTTCTCTGATGAGCGCCTCTGACTTAGTTATTTATTTTTTTAAGTTAATATGTACAGAATTAGTAGAGCTCTTGGATCATAACATAAAGTTCACATAAATATCATTAGAAGTTAATATAAAGGGACAGGAATTGTCACAACCTGGTATTCAGTTTGGCTTGAATTGGCACAAACTGACCGACCCTACCCCTAGGTTTCCTAGGTTCAAGTATCTCCTCACTTAGGAAGTGATATGAGGTGTATGGCGATTGATGCAGACATATACGTCTTCCTCAATAAATACACACCATTGGTGTCCAAAAGAGGGTATACACTTTATTTCCTTTTGCTCCTTCATATACTATGTTACAAAAAAGAAATCGATACAATGATTAACACATTGTGCATATTGCCGGTATGGTCCCAGCTCACATTCGTATTTTCCTCAGCAACAGCTATGGTGGGGCTGTCCATTAACTGCTCGAGGGTCCACCAATCCAAGGTCAATCAATCTGCTATGGATGGGGGGAATTTTGTGTTCAGGAACAGGTAGAGGTAGACCACCACCAGGCAATGTGGCCTGGACAATGACTACATGACTGGACAGGGCAGCCTAGTGATAAGGCTATACTTATAGGGAGATATTGGTTCAAACAGTCGCCCGAGAGTCTAAGGCAGCTGACCAGATTTCTGCTGCGTTATCCTTATTACCCAGATTAGTGCAAGACCTTTTTCTGGCCTAGGAACCAATCCTCTATATCACATTTCTTTGTGTTTAACAAGAATCGTTGTGATTATCCTGTAGCCAGTAATAGGGAGTCTAAACCGAGGGACCTGGCGTAGGAAACTATGCACATTTATGGTTAACAGCTGTCAATGGTATCAATTACACCACTTAACCTGATCCAAGGGATGTCAGTTATAGTACGTGACGCTTCTTAGCTATTGTGGCTTAACTAAGAATTTCTCAATTTGTTAAAACGACATCTTGTTAACTTTTCCCCACCCCAATCTGGTCTATCTAGACAGCCTACAGGACTCTCATTCTGACAAAGGCAACAGACGGTTACAGCAGCAGCGCTATTTTGGAAATGTTTTTAGATGAGGAAGGCAAGATTTTGTTAGTGACTGTATGTGATGAATGAAAGAGAGGGCAGGGTCCAGTAGAACCCCAAGACAACGGGCTTGGGAGGTGGGAGTAATGATGGCGTTGTTTATTCGTACTGACCATAAAGACGTGTAACAAATACCAGTGAGTGACCATCTCATGTTTATTTGTACTGACCATAAAGACATGTAACAAATCCCAGTGAGTGACCATCTCATGTTTATTCATACTGACCATAAAGACGTGTAACAAATCCCAGTGAGTGACCGTCTCCTATTTATTTGTACTGACCATAAAGACGTGTAACAAATCCCAGTGAGTGACCGTCTCATATTTATTTGTACTGACCATAAAGACATGTAACAAATCCCAGTGTGTGACCGTCTCATGTTTATTTGTACAGACAGTGACAACGTGACACCATCCGTTTTCTCAGAGTCTGATCAAGAAGAAGAGACATATATGAGAAGTCCATGGGAGATTAGAGAGGAGGAAAGTCCTGGAAATACCAGTGACCGTGAGTGATATATTATTTATACAGGACTGGGATATATATTATACGAATTGTAACACAATGAATTACTGGCAGCCATAAGGGACACAACATATTTGGTTAAACTGTTAATGACAATATTTTCCACTTTCAAACACTAGATTGATATTGAATAATTAAAATAGTACAAGTCTATAAGCAGATTATCCATCTCTGTGCAAGACATTTAGATATGAAGTCTCCAATTGTCTCAACATTTGAACAAGAAGAACTGAATATAAGGGATCAGCAACTATTGATATCTTAAACATTTAGATCAGTTAGCAGAAGGGAACGCAGGCACCAGTAAGCAGTGCTGTTATCTCATGCATGCTGCACATGTTCCCCCAACATTCACCAATTAAAGTAAAGCTTTCTATATATCTATATTTATATTTACTCCAAGAGTCTGTTTTTGTATATATTTGATGTCTGATAGTTGTATAAATCTGTAGAAATCAGAGGCTTCTCGCTCTTGTGGCTCCCATTTACAGGTCATTGCGAGCCTTTTCCCGTCTACGTTACGGGTCTCGCGATGAGCGCCTCAAAAATGACGGCAATAAATTTGAAGCATGGCAATGGTGTTTGCCACATATTGCAAGGCTCCCCCCCCCCCCCCTCCCCTAACCTGCCTGCTTAGCGATGAACCTTTGGTGCTCATTGTGAGTCTCCCCCCCCCCTCCCCCTGTGTCTTCCCCACCCTCCCCTGTGTTTCTTCCTGCCCCCCTCCCCTTTGTCTCTTTTTTTCTGCCTCTTCCGCTCCCCCCCCCTTCCCTGTGTCTCTTCCCCCCCCCTCCTCTCCCTCCCCCTCCCCTGTGTCTCTTCCCCCTCTCCCTCCCCTGTGTCTCTTCATATTTTTTATTTATGTTTTAGAACACACAAATATTATAAAACAAGCAGAACATACAGGGCATTATATAGCACAACTTCAGTGACTTCCCCAAAAATACCATTTTCAAAATTGTGTAACACGTATAAAAAGATGTTGTTATAAAAACTAATTCTAAAAACCTATCCTGCTTTAATATATAAAACAAAAAAAGAACAAACATGATAATAGAAGCTGGGCAATAACTTACAAAACATCAATACCTTTACTGACTCATAGCAAATCTTTATATAGTTCCAAGGCTAAACAGTCTCTGTGAGTATGTTTTCTTTATCTGTATTATAACATCATAAGGCAAAAAATAGACTGAAAGGGTTCCATTCTCACTTTAATATAGAGTGGGGGAATGGTAACAATAACAAAACAGTATATGTACTTGTATCAACTCCATAATATCCATTTTAATTTATTTTTATTTTGCAGTTCTGGGTTAAACTTTATACAATCCATTTCAATTTATTTATTTCTGTCAACCACCATTTTCATTTCCTTCCATGTAGGTAAGGTAATTTTTTTTCCAGTGAAGGGTGATCAGCCATTTTGTGACTATCAAAATATTAACAGTCATGTTAATTTTTACTCTTGAAATACCTTTCAGGAAAAAAATGAAATAGTATGATATCTGGTGTCACTTTTAAATCTTGTTTTATAATTTTGGATTTTTGTAAAATACAGCTAGACCAGAATGCTTGAATAAGCAGACTAATCCACCACATATTCATCTGTGTTCCTTTATCCTTATAACATCTCCAACATTTCCCAGAATATTCTTGTGGGGCAATTACGTATCACCTCTGTATTAACTTAAATTGAACTTCTTTAAATGTGTTGCATTTAGTATATTTTTCATTAATTTAAAACAGCTCTTCTTTTCATCCCATTCCTTTTGGAATTCTTGTTCCAACTTTAGTATTTTTTTAGATTTTCCGTTAATGCTTTTATTCTTTTAAGGCAACTTGTTATTGTTTGCTTTCTTTTTGTATTATAAATGGTTGTTTCAAAATATGTTAATTCTCTCCTTTCTTTTAAATTATATTCAGAGTTGGAAACTATGGTATATAGCATATTAAAAAAAACAGCCACTTATCTTTTGGAATCTTATTTTCTTTAGATATAAGTTTGAAAGTTTTAAAATACCCATTTTGATATAAATCGTTTAGAGATTTTATTCCCCATTTTGTCCAATCCATATTTAATTAGGGTAGAAGTTCAGAGCTAATCTTATTTATTGGTATAATAGGTGATAGAAATGTAATCAGGTTTAATTTTTTATTTAATCCAAAACTAAATTTCAATAAGGATCTTGGAACAAGTGCTAATTTATTTAATTTTTAATTTTGTGTTTTATCCCATATCATATTTTCCAGATCTATATTACAAGCTAAGGCAATATTAAGAATTTAGGAACATTTGTCTTAAACATATTTTTTTATATGTGTGTTAAGGTCACTGCCTTTGAGTATTCCATAATATTGGGTGCCGCCAATCCACCTTTTAGAGTAAACTTTTGATGTAATTTCCTTTTTGATTCAAGGTTTTTCATTCCTATAAATGTATAGATCTATTTTATTCTGAAGTTCCTTTAATCTATAGTTTGGCATTATCAAAGGTAAAGCTCTTAGAATATAAATAATTTTCGGTAGAATAGTCATTTTTATAGAGGCTATTCTTCCTAGCTATGTTACATTTTAACCTCTTCCAATTTATAAGTGTATCATTTATATCCACCTTTAGTTTATCAAAATTATTTTTAACCAAATTATTTAAATTAGGTGTGAACTTTATTCCTAAGTGAGTTTTTTGTGTCCCATTTATAGAGAAAGTTTTCTTTCAGTTCTAACCTTTTTTAGCTTGAAGGTTTATTGATAGCACTTATGATTTTTATATATTTAATTATAATAAGATATCTCAGTATAAATATTTATAATTTTATGTAATTCCATTAGTGATTTTTTTAAGTTTTGTGACCGTAACAACTCAATCATCTGCAAATACAGTAACTTTATTATCTATAGATCCTATTATTATGCTGTAGGGCTTTTTAAATCATCCTGATAAGGATCCGGTGCACTGGCTTGATTAAGTTGCAGTTCCAATTATCTCTTGCTTGTCATGCCTGGATATATAGCTCTGCCCAATCTCAGGCTTATATATACTCATTGCTTGACTCTGTTATAATATATATATATATATATATATATATATATATATATATATATACCGTATATACTCGAGTATAAGCCGACCTGAGTATAAGCAGAGGCACCTATTTTACCACAAAATACTGGGTAAAATGAGTGACCCGAGTATAAGCCGAGGGTGGGAAATGTGATGCCCCCTGTGTCCCTCTTGTGCCTTCTGTGTCCCCCTCTCTCTCACGTGTCTCTTCTTCCCTGTGTCTCTTCCCTCCGCCTCATTCTCAACCTCCCTCCTCAACCCCCCTCCTCATCCTCAACCCCCTCCTCATCCTCAACCCCCTCCTCATCCTCAACCCCCCTCTTCATCCTCAACCCCCCCTCCTCATCCTCAAACCTCCCTCCTCATCCTCAGGCCCCCTCCTCATCCTCAACCCCCCCCCCCCTCCCCTCACTTACCTGCTCCGGCCTCCGCTCCTTCCTTTGTTCTGTACAGAACATAAAGACGTAACAAATCCCAGAGTGTGACAATCTCATGTTTATTTGTACAGACCATAAAGATATGTAACAAATCCCAGCATGTGAACGTCTCATGTTTATATGCACTGACCATGAAGACATGTAACAAATCCCACATGTGAATGTCTCGTGTTTATTTGTACTGACCATAAAGACGTGTGACCACCTCATGTTTATTTGTACAGACTGTGACAAAGTGACACCATCCGTTCTCTCAGAGTCTGATCAAGAAAAAGAGACAAATATGAGGAGTCTCCGGGAGAGTAAAGAGGAGGAAAGTCCTGTAAATATCAGTGAAAGTGAGTGATACATTATGTATACAGGGACTGTGATAGATATTATATGTGTACATGGCATATTTGCTTAAATGAAAACTGTTAATGACAATATCTTCCCAGTTCTTGTTTATTCTTTTAAATATTTTTTTTCTTAAAAAATATTTACTACGTTTATATAAACAGTAGACTCTGTTATCCAGCACCCATCGGAATTGTAGTTTCTGTTTGCTTGAGATTTACATATAAAAGAGGCCTAGAATCGCTGCACATAGGATGCTCTGCTAAGTATATTTGTCCGTGATTGCTGTTCTAGCAGCAGCAGCTTTCACTCCTCACTTACACACAGGTACGTTCATCTGGACGGTGCAGTGCTGAACCCGGGGAATGTAACGCCAACACTTGCTCAGTCACTCATGCCTTTCTGCTTTCAGTTAACATTGGATTGCAGAGACATACAGTGGATGACATCTAGGTGCATGTAAGCATCCTTTCTTTCAGGAAGTGGAATAAAGTTCTGTACTGTGGCGTAGTGTAGTTAGTGCTTACAAGAGCAGTCTATGCCTGCAAGAGCCCAAGAGCAGTGTGTGCTTACAAGAATCAAAGTGTAGATCCCCTTCCAAGAAATAACCTGTCTCCTCCTTCTCCTCCTCTACATAACCACAATCCCATTGGGCCCTCAGTTCCTCTCGGTACAGTTAAAGTGTAGTTAAAAGCTACGTTATTCAATGTAATTATTTTTATTTTTTTATTTATGTCTGTTCTGGACTCCAGAATTTTCACATTTTATTTTGAACATATTATGTTGTTTTTTTTTAATACAAAACCTTGAAACTAAACAGATTATTTCAATTGACATAGATTCCTGTAGGAAATGCTTGTTTGGATATTATTGATTTACTTGTAAACAGATCCATAAAACTGTTGTATTTTTGTTACATGCAAGCAGTACATAGCAAAGGTGGATTTATACCCAATGACACAATATATGGTCCATACAAAGTAACAGCATTTGATTGTTTTTGTGTTTGTGAATCTTTCAACTAAAGGAATTAAATAGTTTTTAAGACACAAACACTAGAAAGATATTGAATAAATAAAATGGTGAATGTCTATAATCTGTTCATCTTTCTCTGTGTAGGACCTTTAGATGTGAGACCTCCAGTTGTCTCCAAGGTTGAACAAGAAGAGCCGAATATAAGAGATCAGCAGCAGGTGAAGGAGGAGGAGAGTCTTTTAAATATCATGGAAGGTTCGTAATTTATACAAAATAGGAAAAGTAAAAATAACCAAACAATGTCTCTATGTGCAAAATGTGTATGTCCAAAAAATAATGTCAAATATGTCAGAAGTCCTGATTAGTTTAAAATAATTCCAAATATTATTCTCAAAACTACAAACAATTATTTTCCAATATTGTGGTCAAAAGCGCAATGCAAAATATATTTCTGGTCCAATAGACATGACTCTTCATAATCAATTCACATTCAAAATACCCTCTCGCTGGGGAATATCATTATATAGACACCCAATGGTCTTTATAGAGTCACTAAACTCTAACTTTTGAGCCAAATAAAAGCAGCTATTTTTCCTCACATATTCTCCCTCAGTTAATATCCGTCCATCTTGTTTACCGGAAAAGATGATGAAATTGGTTGGAAGGAGCCATCTACATACAACATGGCAGGGGAGGTGTTAGTGTGAGTGACCTCCCTAGCAGGAAAGTAGGACTTTGTTAGTAATGATTAGTTTAAAATTATTCCCAATATTCTTCTCAAAACTAAAACCAATTATTTTCCAATATTGTGGTCAAAAGAGCAATGCAAAATATATTTATGCTCCAGCATAGACATTACTCTCCGTAATCAATTCACAATTAAAATACCCTCTCACTGGGGAATATCATTATATAGAAACTCAATAGCCTTTATAGGCTCACTTAACTCTGGATTTTTTCTTTATTTTCACTCAAACTGCCTTTTTATAAACATTTTAAGGAAACATTTTTAGCTTAGTTGCTTTAGTTTATTTGCCATCCGTATTTCTCCATATAAAAGCTACCATTTTTCCTCCCACATTCTCCCTCATTAATATCCCTCCGTCTTGTTTAGCGAAAGAGATGATGAAACTGGTGGGGAGGAGCTATCCACATAGCTGGTCAGGCTCCACTTACAACATGACAGGGGAGGCGTTAGTGTGAGTGACCCCCTTAGCAGGAAAGTAGGACTTTGTTAGACAAAAACAATATAATACATATTATTAAAAGTATACAAAACTATTCCATTGACAAAAACTAATTGTACTTACTCAATTCAAGTAAATATAAAATCATGTTAATGCTAAACATAATATCATAATTTACAATAATTAGTAATGCACAGGATCATGCTAGACATTGAACCAAACTGACCATTTATTATCTGTAAATTGGTCTCAGACTTTGACTTATCATTTCCATTTAGAAGTATGTTAAAACTCTCAGATTTTATATAAAATAAAATGTTGTTGCTTTTATTCCCAACAGATGGATCCAAGATTTGGAATAACCTCGAAGAGAACCAAATTTCCCTTAGTCCACCAGATTGTGTACTGGAAGATTCCAGTGTATCACATAGTTATCTAGAAGCAAAACCAAAAAGCAAAACACAAAAACCATTTGTATGTTCTGAATGTGGGAAATGTTTCAGTCAGCCCTCACAAATCAAACAACATATGAGAATTCACACAGGGGAGAGACCATTTGAATGTTCTGAATGTGGCAGATGTTTCAGTCAGGCCGTAAGTCGGAAGCGACATATGATATCACACACAGGAGAAAAACTATTTGAATGTTCTGAATGTGGGAAATGTTTCAGTCAGCCCTCACAAATCAAACAACATATGAGAATTCACACAGGGGAGAGACCATTTGAATGTTCTGAATGTGGCAGATGTTTCAGTCAGGCCGTAAGTCGGAAGCGACATATGATATCACACACAGGAGAAAAACCATTTGAATGTTCTGAATGTGGGAAATGTTTCAATCTGTCCTCAAATCTCAAACTACATATGAGAATTCATACAGGGAAAAAAACATTTATATGTTCTGAATGTGGGAAATCTTTCAGTGCGGGCCAAAGGCTTACTCAACATATACGAACACACACAGGAGAAAAACCATTTGCATGTTCTGAATGTGGGAAATGTTTCAGTCACCGCTCAGGTCTTAACGAACATAAAGGAACTCACACAGGTGAAAAACCATATGCATGTTCTGAATGTGGGAAATGTTTCAGTCATGCTTCGTATCTTAACAGACATAAGAAAACTCACACAAGTGAAAAACCATATGCATGTTCTGAATGTGGGAAATGTTTCATTTTGGCTTCAAGGCTCAATCTGCATAAGCGAGTCCACACAGGGGAAAAACCATTTGCATGTTCTGAATGTGGTAAATGTTTCAGTCAGGACTCACAGCGCCATGTACATATGAGAACTCACACAGGAGACAAACCATTTGCATGTTCTGAATGTGGGAAATGTTTCAGTACTGCTTCATGTCTTAAACTACATAAGAATACTCACACTGGGGAAAAGCCATTTGCATGTTCTGAATGTGGAAAATGTTTCAGTCAGGACTCGCAGCTCCATGTACATATGAGAACTCACACGGGGGAAAAGCCATTTGCATGTTCTGTATGTGGAAAATGTTTCCGCTATGCCCCAAATCTCCATGTACATATGAGAACTCACACCGGAGAAAGACCATTTGTTTGTTCTGTATGTGGGAAGTGTTTTAGTTGGGCCACAAGTCGAAATCAACATATGAGAGCACACTGGAAAGATAAATGACATGGGAAATGTTTCAGTGAAATCTCAAATATCAATATACATAAGAAAACTCACAGGTGGAAAATCATTTAAATGTTCTTATTTGGCAAGTTTATAAATCAGATGACACAAGAAAACAGACATGACAAATATCAGTTGTATGTTTTGAATGTGGGAAATGTTTAATGTTGGTGAACTATTACATATCACATACATTACACATCAGGCAATTCTACCGAGATCATTAAAAAAATAATAAATCAAACACATTTGGCAAGATCATAAAAAATATATTCAGTCTTACATATGTGGTCCCACACAATGTATATCCGAGTTGTAAAGTATGTAAACAGAACTTTACAGCAGTGCTACTCTTGTGTTAGTGTATCAGCTTGTATTATTAGAAGACATACTATGAGGTAGCACTGGTTCTGTGCATTGCTGCTATCTGCTTGCTTACCAATTGCCTTTTGATTTAAGGTAGCCTGTAATTATGGACTTTGCTCTAAACCATCAGGCTGAGCACTCCTAATCAATTTGTGAACCTGTAAACTAATTTATATAGCTTTTCACCTTAATGTTATAGTGTTCTTTATGGGTTTTGTTACATCAACCAAGATTTGATATGATAAGCTGTCAAAAATGTGTACATAAGTGATACTATAATGTATAGAATTATAGTTCTTTATATTAAATATAGATCTAATAAACTAAAGTGATTGATGAATCAATTGTCAATAAAAAAGTCATTTTATCTTATACCAAAAGATTTGTTTGTTGAGATTCATATGATGTGCTGATACGTTATAACCTCTTGGCATTGAGTGTAATGTGTACTTTTCAAAACTCCATAACTTTCTGAAAGTCATCCCAGATCAAAAGAGATGGTGATTTCAAAAGTCTCTACAAGGAGAATGGGAGATGGGGTGAGCAACAGAGGTAGACATTGAACAGAGAGAAAAATTAATGAGAGAGAGCCACAAAGAGATGGTAAGCAATTAGGACATATGAGGAGGAGATCTTAGAAAGTTATGCAAGTCATAAAATGGGGATAGGATGGCTAGAGGGAAGCCATGGTTACAGAATTGTTACAGCATTACAGGGATTGAAATTTAGCTAGAGATAATTTCTATTTCCCAAAATATTATAGGAATACATTAGTAATAATAATTACATTGGCTTCTGAGATCAGTTTAGGTTGTTAGTCTGCGAGTTTCAATCTTACAAAGTGCTTTAGGGAAAGCACTATGGACACTATGGATTTGAGGCTCAAAGACAGGGCCCTCCTTGCCTTGCTATATTTTAATTTGTATGTATCTTTGTCTTGAACTTATCTTATGTACAGCGCTACGGAATATGTTGGCGCGTTTATAAATAAACTATAATAATAATAATCAGTTAACCACCAAAGTCCTGTTCATTCAGATTTCTAAGAGTTATCTTGGATCAGAGGAGGCCTGGATGGTGATTTCAAAAGGCTTGAAAAAAGAGAAATAGTGTAAGGGACAGAAATATGGAGGAAGCGACAGAACAGAGAGATGAATGAGAAAAAAGCAACAAAGAGGTGGTAGGTGCATCTATAGAGGTTTTATCTTATAGCAACAGAAATCTACAGTTATCTGTTTGGAAGAACAATGTCATTTATAATATAAATTATCTATATGACAGTGGCATCTTACAAGATCTGGAGAAGCTCCAAAATAAATATGAGTTAAAAAATGTAACTGGGTTGAACTATCAGATATTCCTTAATTCTTTAAAACAATGGGGTATTAAAGAAAATGCTTTGAGTAAGCTAACTTCATTTGAAGAACTTTGATTCACATATAATCTCTAGATGTGGGAGGGTAGTTGCCGCTAACTACCACCTTGTTAAAACCAGAGGAATAAAAGAATAGAAGTCAGACCTAAAGTTGAGATATGACGAAAAAGCATGGAGTTCAACTTTTAAATTAGTAAAACAGTCTGTGATATGTGCCTCATATACGGGACTATTTTTCAAAGTGGTGGTACTATGTTCCGGAAGTCATAAACAAATTTAATAAAAAATGGCAAACTAAATGTTGGAAAGGTTGCGGAAATAGGGGAACAACCATGCATGTATGAAGGGATTGTGGAAAAATTTATTAATTCTGGATATATTGCTGTAAACAAATATCTAAGATAGTAGACAAAGATATTCCATGCAGTCCACTGTTTCTAATATTACATTTAGATGTTAATCAGCTTGATCCTCAAAGCAAATACTAAATTTAACATATATTACTAATAATTAAATGGTTCTTGGTAAAATATTGGAGACACAGATTCCCTCTTGGGAGGAAGTGGAACATTTGTAAAGTAAAAACAGAGATTTTGCTAAAGGAGGATACACAGCAGATAAAAAAAAAGGGTCTTCTAATTGGCAACTGTGGTATTTCTATGCTGAAAAAGAAAAAAAAGTAAAGTATATGTTCTCTTTTCATGAATGTATTTAGATATTTAAAAAGCAATCTTACCCTTTGGATAATGATTAAATATAATTTATTGTATTGTTCAGTTTCGTATAAAGATATTGTATCCCTCATAATGAAGGTGGTGTGAATGGATGAGGTATGATGGTATGTTTTTTTTTAATGTGTTTTATATTTAATAAATAAAAAGAAATTAGAAAAAAATAGAATTGCGACATAAGAGAAAGTCATAAAACAGGGGTAACTGAGCAAGTCAGATACAACATTGGAGGTTACAGAGATGTTAAAACATTTCAAAGGGGATATAAATTTAGCTAGAAATAATTACCATCTCTCAAAAAATTATAGCAGGCATACATTAGTAGTAATATTAATAATACTAATGGCTTCTGAGATGGGTCAAGCTTTCAAAAGGCTCCTAAAAAAGAATAGGGGATGGTGTGAGGAACAGAGAAACATGGAGTGACAGAACAGAGAGAGAGATGGAAAAGAAAGAAAGCAACAAAGAGATGGTAAAAAAAAAAAAAAATAGGACATAAGAGGAGGACTTAGCAAATCAAGATGGGTTATGTTCCATAGTCCTGTTCATAAAAGCAGTTATGTAGCAAACTTTAGCATTTCTAAGAGTTATCCCAGATCAGAGGAGGCCTAGATGGTGATCACATATTATAATTGTCTAACTACGAGACGTCGTCACGCTCCGTTGCGCAGTGCGTACGACTTTGCGATGAGCGCCGCAGGCGCTCAACGCCTGGCGAGCCTCGCGTAGCGAGCCGTTAAACTGCTCTGTTGCGTAGTGCGTACGACTTAGCGATGAGCGCCACAGGCACTCATCGCCCGGCGAGCCGTTACTTCGTAGCACTTTGGCAATGAGCGCCGCAGGCGCTCATTGCAGGCGAGGCGAGCCGTAACTTCGTAGCACTTACAAAAAAAATACGAGCTGAAAAAAATTACGACATAAGCGGCGGAAACAAAACACTAAAAAAAACACTAAATACACACTAAAAAATAAAATAAAGGTCACTTACAGCATGGGGAAGCAGGCAGGACGTCTGGAAGTGAGTTGGAACTCCAATTGACAGCGATTTTGCCGAGTTACAAAGATCGAAAATCGGCTAAGCGAGAAAAAAATGGCTGCCGAAAAAAATGAAAACGAGGCTATACTACTACGAACTGCGTAAAACACAGCCATAGACGTAGGTGTTAGAAAAAATACGAGATAAAGGATGCGGATTAACCTCGCAATGAGTAAAAAGACAGTAGCGAGTACATTTTACGATCAGAAATTACAGATTTACGCATTAACACAGATTTAACGACTTTGTCTCGCGCAACATCGGATTTCCTGCCTAAACCAACGCATTTGATGAAATATAAGATGCAAATTACAAAAATATTAATTTTATAAAAAATAAATTGTATTTATTTGAAAAAAAAAAAAGGGACAAATGTAGTGTCATGTGTGGCAAACAAATTTAATGTTAAACCGTAGTACTTTAGCGGGCTTAGCGATGAGCGCCGCAGGCGATCATCGCCTGGCTCGCCTCGCGCAGCGAGGCGAGCCGTTAAATCGTAGTACTTTGGCAATGAGCGACGCAGAAAAAATTACGGACGAACAAAACGAAAACCAGGCTACAGCACTATAACCACGCAAAACACGTACCGATAATCTGCGAAGACGCATAAAACACATTATCCGCCATTTTAGGATAATGCAGAACTACACAACTACGCTAACGGTTTGGTCTCGCGCACGCACACTATTACACTCCACACGTTCATCACGCTTACACAGCAGCTCCACACCACTAATGCTGCAGCAACATCAACTCAGATTGCCAGCTCTTCAACACAATGCATAAAAATATGTAAATTCATTTATTAATTTGAATTCTATATTTCAGTAGTACACAAAAAAAAACATTAGCTACCTTACAGTTCCATGTGTATATTAATAACTAAACAACTTTTAAAACATACACATCTGATTGCCGTCATTTTTTGACGGGCAATACGCTAGTTTATATATATATATAGTAATTTAGAAATTATATATATATATATATATATGTGTTAAATATATAAAAGGACCATAGACCAGGGAAAATCTCTCTGGGACACGGCTCCTCTCTGGGACACGGCTCCTCTCTGGGACACGGCTCCCCTCTGGGACACGGCTCCCCTCTGGGACACGGCTCCCCTCTGGGACACGGCTCCCCTCTGGTTTATCGGTAGTCTTTTCCACGGTCGCGGATGAAGCATAGGGCCCGCCCGTCTCTCCCCCGTATGCTTCACCCCAGGGACCCTTGCATAACACAACACTAACTTGTATTAACTTCCGTCTTCTAAACTCCGCTTCTTCCCTGGGGCATAATACGTTTGGGTACTTTCATTCAACGGCCTCTTTCAGCTACACGCGTGCTTAGGCCTTTAAGGCAACTCTGCCTGGGGATCCTCACTAATCCCTTCACTTACTTGGCGTCCTGAGGCTGTATTCACTCTTCCAGCTCACAACGTCCTGCGACTGCAAACAGCTCACACTTCTTGCTGTACTCCCAGCCACAGTAATTGAGGTGATCTCTTACAGGCTTGTTCACAAAACTTCAAACTGCAGTTCCACACAGGATCACCTTCCAGCTCCACTCTGTGACTTGCTCTGACGGCAGCACACAACCTGCCCAGAGCCTAGCCAGCCACACCCCCTTCCATGTCTGCTTTCCAGGCTTTTAAAGGGAAGTTGCACCAATTAGTAGTTCTTCAGAAGTTTTAACTCCGTCACTCCTGTCAAGAACTCCATACTCCACTTGCTTGTCATAACTTCTAAGGGGCAAACAATCACAATATATAAAAGGACCATAGACCAGGGAAAATCTCCCTGTAACTAGAAGGGGGAAAAAACACAACATAGTAAAGGAAACATACTGTATATGTACATACTATATACACATATACATCAATATATACATGAAAAACAGAGCACTGTAGTCCACAGTGATATCTTTCCTGTTGGACAAACATCTCACTCAGAGTGACAAGCCTGTTATCGTATAAAATAGAAAAATTCTCATGAAATTGTGATAAAATGATCATTGAAACTCCACGAGGTGAGATCTTGCATGGAGCACCAGACCAGCATTTTGTGTTTCTTCCATTTGGGAATAATAGCACCAACTGTTGTCACCTTCTCACCAAGCTGCTTTGTCCTGGCCTTGGAGCCCATTTCAGCCTTGTGTAAGTCTACAATCTTGTCCCTGACATCCTTAGACTGCTCTTTGGTCTTGGCCATGATGGAGAGTTTGGAATCTGTGGACAGATGTCTTTTGTACAATAACGAGCTGAGATTAGGAGCACTCCCTTTACGATTAAAATTATAGACTGATCATTTCTTTGCCAGTGGACAAACATTCAAAATCAGCAGGGGATCAAATACTTTTCCCCCTCACTGTATATATACCGTATTTATCGGAGTATAACACGCACCTCATTTTAAGAAGGAAATTTCAGGAAAAAAACTTGAATTTCAAATAAAGAACTTTGAAGCAAAATAAGGGTAGCTCAGAACTTTTTTTATTAATATTATTTACACTTATAAGGTAAATAACGTAAAATGACAGTAAAAGAAACTGTTTTAACAAAGAAACTTGGATATTATATGTTTTTACAAAAGTTTACTCAGAAATCGCTGCTTCTCCTCAACCCCCCATCCTCAACCTCCCTCCTCAACCCCCCCATCCTCAACCTCCCTCCTCATCCTCAACCTCCCTCCTCAAACCCCCTCCTCAACCCCCCATCCTCATCCTCCTTCCTCAACCCCCTCCTCAACCTCAACCCCCCTCCTCAACCTCCCCCCTCAACCTCAACCCCCCTCCTCAACCTCCCTCCTCATCCTCAACCTCCCTCCTCATCCTCAACCTCCCTCCTCATCCTCAACCCCCTCCTCAACCTCCCTCCTCATCCTCCCTCCTCAACCCCCTCCTCAACCCCCTCCTCAAACCCCTCCCTCAACCTCCCCATCCTCATCCTCCTTCCTCAACCCCCTCCTCAACCTCCCTCCTCATCCTCAACCCCCTCCTCAACCTCAACCTCCCTCCTCATCCACACCCCCCTCCTCAACCTCAACCTCCCTCCTCATCCTCAACCCCCCCATCCTCAACCCCCTCCTCATCCTCAACCCCCCTCTCATCCTCAACCCCGCTTCTCAACCCCCTCCTCAACCCCCCTCCCCCTCCTCATCCCCCCTCCTCATCCTCAACCTCCCTCCTCAACCCCCTCCTCAACCTCAACCCCCCTCCTCAACCCCCCTCCTCATCCACAACCCCCTCCTCAACCTCCCTCCTCATCCTCCCTCCTCAACCCCCTCCTCAACCTCCCTCCTCAAACCCCCTGCCTCCTCATCCTCCTTCCTCAACCCCCTCCTCAACCCTCCTCATCCTCCCTCCTCATCCTCAACCTCCCTCCTCATCCTCAACCCCCCTCCTCAACCCTCCTCCTCATCCTCAACCCCCCTCCTCATCCTCAACCTCCCTCCTCATCCTCATCCTCCCTCCTCAACCCCCTCCTCATCCTCAACCTCCCTCCTCATCCCCCTCCTCAACCTCCCTCCTCATCCTCCCTCCTCAACCCCCTCCTCAACCTCCCTCCTCAAACCCCCTCCTCAACCTCCCCATCCTCATCCTCCTTCCTCAACCCCCTCCTCAACCCCACTCCTCAACCTCCCTCCTCATCCTCATCCTCAACCTCCCTCTTCATCCTCAACCCCCTCCTCAACCTCAACCTCCCTCCTCATCCTCAACCCCCTCCTCAACCTCAACCTCCCTCCTCATCCTCAACCCCCCATCCTCAACCCCCTCCTCACCCTCAACCCCGCTTCTCAACCCCCTCCTCAACCCCCCTCCCCCTTCTCAACCCCCCTCCTCATCCTCAACCTCCCTGCTCAACCCCCCTCCTCAACCTCAACCCCCCTCCTCAACCCCCCTCCTCATCCACAACCCCTTCCTTAACCTCCCTTCCTCATTCTCCCTCCTCAACCTCCTCCTCAACCTCCCTCCTCATACCCCCTCCTCAACCCCCCATCCTCATCCTCCTTCCTCAACCCCCTCCTCAATCCTCCTCATCCTCCCTCCTCATCCTCAACCTCCCTCCTCATCCTCAACCCCACTCCTCAACCCTCCTCCTCATCCTCAACCCCCCTCCTCATCCTCAACCTCCCTCCTCATCCTCATCCTCCCTCCTCAAACCCCTCCTCAACCTCCCTCCTCAACCCCCCATCCTCATCCTCCTTCCTCAACCCCCTCCTCATCCTCAACCTCCCTCCTCAACCTCCCTCCTCATCCTCAACCCTCTCCTCAACCTCAACCTCCCTCCTCATCCTCAACCCCCATCCTCTACCCCCTTCTCAACCCCCCCTCCTCATCCTCTACCCCCTTCTCAACCCCCCTCCTCATCCTCAACCCCCTCCTCAACCTCCCTCCTCATCCTCAACACTGCTCCTCAACCCCCTCCTCAACCCCCCCTCCCCCTCCTCAAACCCCCCATCCTCATCCTCCTTCCTCAACCCCCTCCTCAACCCTGCTCATCCTCCCTCCTCAACCCCCTCCTCAACCACCCTTCTCAAACCCCCACCTCAACCCCCCCCATCCTCAACCTCCCTCCTCATCCTCAACCCCCTCCTCAACCTCAACCCCCCTCCTCATCCTCAACCCCCTCCTCAACCTCCCTCCTCATCCTGAACCCCGCTCCTCAACCCCCTACTCAACCCCCCTCCTCACCCTTCCTCCCCCTCCTCAGCCGCCCTCCTCATCCTCAAACTCCCTCCTCAACCCCCCTCCTCAACCTCAACCCCCCTCCTTAACCCCCCTCCTCATCCACAACCCCCTCCTCAACCTCCCTCCTCATCCTCCCTCCTCAACCCCCCCATCCTCAACCCCCTCCTCAACCTCCCTCCTCAATCCCCCTCCTCAACCCCACTCCTCATCCTCCTTCCTCAACCCCCTCCTCAACCTCCCTCCTCATCCTCAACCCCCCTCCTCAACCCTCATCCTCAACCCCCCTCCTCATCCTCAACCTCCCTCCTCATCCTCAACCCCCTCCTCAACCTCCCTTCTCATCCTCAACCCCCCTCCTCATCCTTAACCTCCCTCTTCATCCTCAACCCCCTACTCAACCTCAACCCCCCTTCTCAACCCCCCTCCTCATCCTCAACCTCCTTCCTCATTCTCAACCCCCTCCTCAACCTCCCTCCTCAACCTAAACCCCCCTAAATACCTCCCCCTCTCCCTTTCCCCTCACTTACCTGCTTCTGCTCCGGCCTCCGCTCCTTCTTGACCCGGCGTGCATGTGACATCACTTGCGCGTGACGTCATTAGCATATACTGGGTAACGGCACCCGGTATATGCTAATGGCGTGACGTCACATGCGCTCCACGCCATTAGCATATACCGGGTGCTGGCACCCGGTATATGCTAATGACGTGGCGCCCATGTGACGTCACATGCGCGCCGGGTCAAGAAGGTGCGGAGGCCGGAGCAAAAGCAGGTAAGTGAGGGGAAAGGGAGAGGGGGAGGTATATAGGGGGGTTTAGGTTGAGGAGGGGGGTTTAGAATGAGGAGGGGGGGTTGAGGATGAGGTGGGGGGAGGGAATATCGGCTTATAACACGCACACATCATTTGCCCCCTATTTTCAGGGAGAAAAAGTGCGTGTCATACCCTGATAAATACGGTATACTGTATGTGAGGAATGAAAGAGAGGGCAGGGTCCAGTAGAACCCCAAGACAACGGGCTTGTGAGGTGAGAGTAATGATGTTGTTGTTGAAAGTGTGACCGTCTAATGTTTATTTGTACTAACCATAAAGACGTGTAACAAATACCATTGAGTGACTGTCTTATATTTATTTGTACTGACCATAAAGACGTGTAAGAAAATCCCAGTGAGTGACCGTCTCGTATTTATTTGTACAGACCATAAAAACGTGTAACAAGTCCCAGTGAGTGACCGTCTCATATTTATTTGCACTGACCATAAAGACGTGTAACAAATCCCAGTGAGTGACCGTCTCATATTTATTTGTACAGACTATAAAGACGTGTAACAAATCCGAGCATGTGACCATCTCATATTTATTTGTACTGACCTTAAAGACATGTAACAAATCCCAGTGTGTGACCGTCTCATGTTTATTTGTACAGACAGTGACAACGTGACACCATCAGTTTTCTCAGAGTCTGATCAAGAAGAAGAGACAAATATGAGGAGTCCCTGGGAGATCAGAGAGAAGGAAAGTCCTGTAATTATCAGTGATGGTCAGTGATACATTCTTTATACAGGGACTTTTATACATATTATATGAATTGTAACACAATGAATTACTGGCAGCCATAAGGGACACAACATATTTGGTTAAAACATGACATTTTAACAGGGGTGTGTAGACTTTTTATATCCACTGTATATATATATATACAGTCAGGTCCATAAATATTGAGACATCGACACAATTCTAATCTTTTTGGCTCTATACACCACCACAATGGATTTAAAATTAAACGAACAAGATGTACTTTAACTGCAGACTTTCAGCTTTAATTTGAGGGTATTTACATCCAAATCAGGTGAACGGTGTACGATTTATAACAGTTTGTATATGTGCCTCCCACTTTTTAAGGGACCAAAAGTAATGGGACAATTGGCTGCTCAGCTGTTCCATGACCAGGTGTGTGTTATTCCCTCATTATCCCATTTACAATGAGCAGATAAAAGGTCCAGTGTTAATTTCAAGTGTGCTATTTGTATTTAGAATCTGTTGCTGTCAACCCTCAATATGAGATCCAAAGAGCTGTCACTATCAGTGAAGCAAGCCATCATTAGACTGAAAAAACAAAACAAACCCATCAGAGAGATAGCAAAAACATTAGGTGTGACCAAATCAACTGTTTGGAACATCCTTAAAAAGAATGAACGCACCGGTGAGCTCAGCAACACCAAAAGACCCGGAAGACCACGGAAAAGAACTGTGGTGGATGACCGAATAATTTGTTCCCTGGTCAAGAAAACACCCTTCACAACAGTTGGCCAGATCAAAAACACTCTCCAGGAGGTAGGTGTATGTGTGTCAAAGTCAACAATGAAGAGAAGACTTCACCAGAGTGAATACAGAGGGTTCACCACAAGATGTAAACCAGCCTCAAAAACAGGAAGGCCAGATTAGAGTTTGCCAAACAACATCTAAAAAAGCCTTCACAGTTCTGGAACAACATCCTATGGACAGATGAGACCAAGATCAACTTATACCAGAGTGATGTGAAGAGAAGAGTATTGTGAAGGAAAGGAACTGCTCATGATCCAAAGCATACCACCTCATCAGTGAAGCATGGTGGTGGTAGTGTCATGGCGTGGGCATGTATGGCTGCCAATGGAACTGGTTCTTTTGTATTTATTGATGATGTGACTGCTGACAAAAGCAGCAGGATGAATTCTGAAGTGTTTCAGGCAATATTATCTGCTCATATTCAGCCAAATGCTTCAAAACTCATTGGACGGTGCTTCACAGTGCAGATGGACAATGTCCCGAAGCATACTGAAAAAGCAACCAAAGAGTTTTTTAAGGGAAAGAAGTGGAATGTTATGCAATGGCCAAGTCAATCACCTGACCTGAATCCGATTGAGCATGCATTTCACTTGCTGAAGACAAAACTGAAGGGAAAATGCCCCAAGAACAAGCAGGAACTGAAGACAGTTGCAGTAGAGGCCTGGCTGAGCATCACCAGGGATGAAACCCAGCGTCTGGTGATGTCTATGCGTTTCAGACTTCAGGCTGTAATTGACTGCAAAGGATTTGCAACCAAGTATTAAAAAGTGAAAGTTTGATTTATGACTGTTAATCTGTCCCATTACTTTTGGTCCCTTAAAAAGTGGGAGGCACATATACAAACTGTTGTAATTCCTACACCGTTCACCTGATTTGGATGTAAATACCCTCAAATTAAAGCTGAAAGTCTGCAGTTAAAGCACATCTTGTTCGTTTAATTTTAAATCCATTGTGGTGGTGTATAGAGCCAAAAAGATTATAATTGTGTCGATGTCCCAATATTTATGGACCTGACTGTATATATATATATATATATATATATATATATATATCAGTAAAAGATTGACTATAATAAATTAAGTAAATCATTGTTCTACTACCTAAGATGGACTGACACTGCCATTTTGATTGATTGAAAACAGTAAACATGATTATAAAGCTAAAAGAGAGCCATTAAACCAGCAAAGGAGTGATTGTTGCAAATTGGACAACTTATCGCCACTGTTATAAAAATCAATACAAATAAAAAAAAAGAAGCTATACAGCTAAAAAGGATGGAAGTAATCAATAAAAGAGTGTGTTATGGAAAAAGGTATTCTCCAGAGCAGTCAAATCAACAAAAATAATATATATATATTGAGAAAACTGTTGCTACCATGATAGAGTGACAGATATGATAATAAAGTTTCTATTTCGGCATACATTTTTAAAAACAACACATTCATTAATTTATATTAAAAACAAAAAAATAATACCTAATCAATTTTCTTTATTAAGGTTTAGTATATAGATATACACATAGGTTCAAATAATACTAGTAATTTGTATGTAAAACAGCAATATATCATCACATTTTATTTCAATCTCTCACTTTATCATGTCTTTATGGCATATAAAATCATTTATTAAAGGATTTGTTTATTTTCCTTTTCAATATATATCACAATATCAAAACAACATTATTTATATAGAATTTAAGTCTTGCACAATAAATAGCACAATAATATTCATTCACAAAAAACTAGATTATTTCACGGGGATTATAGTAATGAGTAAGAACGATTTCTTACAAAATTGTCTTTTTTGCCTTAATTCACTATTCACTTTAGTCCACAATAAGGAATTTAATTCCCATTCACAATTATTTATAAGTCTCAAATTAAGTCCATGACGTATGTGCAGTGTCTTAGCTCATACAAAGGAGTCTTTCCGGTTATTAATTCAACCTATCATCATCTTCAATTATTTCAACGTTCAAATTTAATGTTGGTGTATGAGCAGTGTCTTTAGTTCAGAAAAAATAATTATAATCAACAATTACTTCTAGGTCCCAATTGAGTCTAAGGCGCATGCGCAGTGTTTCAGTTCATATTAAGTAGGCATGTGTCATCTCAATTTATCTGATTTTCATATATTATTATTTTTAAGTCCTAATTTGAGTCTATGGCACATGAGCAGGATTTTAACTTACAAATAGAAGCATATTGAGCATGTGCACCCATTTGATATATATATTGCTCGCATGCACCTATTTGGATCCCTGTTCAATTCCATCCTTTGCAATTTCATTTTAAGTCCCGGAACTGATTGCACATGTGCAGGGACTTATACTCTGAAGAAAAGAAAGAGACAAGCCCTGGATACAAGTAATTTTTCTAAGTCCGGTAAATGGACTACCGCGCAGAAGCGGAAATGACGTCATGACGCAAATGTAGGCGTCTGACGTTATCATGTGCGCATTCACACTGGGCTAATGGCTGGCAGGGCAGGATGAGGTTACTTAAGGCTGAGGTTACTTAAATTTGTCCTTGAACTCTAAAACCGTAAGGACCCTGTCCTGGGAGATTTTCTGCTAATGTGGCACCCATTGAAGCAAATTAAATTGCACTGTTATATGACCTTATGTTTTTTTTTTAAATTGGTATAATTTGGAAATGTTGGATCGCTCATGATATTTTGTAAGTAATCTGGAAATGGGTGTCTTTGTGGAAGTCTTACCTTTCCTTTCTGACAACAACTAATGAAATCTCCGTCAGTTGGTGTTTCCTTTAGAAAATGATAGGCCCCACAAAACTGACAAACAACATTAAGTAATCCATAATAATGAGTGTCTACTGTTAGTGCTATTGAACGCAGTATCCTGAGCTTCCTCAACATAGATATCACTACAACTTCCTATATCTACATTGGTGTCATGTGTCTGAACATTGGTGTCAATAGGCAATATAGTATCATTGGGCAATGGTTCACAGACATGTTTTAGTTTACTTTTTCTTTTCTTTGAAGCTCCAGCACACTCACTTTGTGGTTTCTTACTAATTTTTCTTTTATTTAAAAGTCTCTGTCGGTCTTCTTCTCTTAAGCGTTGGGAAGTTTCAGGGGACTGTGCATCTCTCCTACTTTGCTTCCTTTCCCTTGCCGCTCTTCTTTTGCGTTCAAGATTGTCTTCTCCATTATCCGCCATTGAAATCTGTAATTGTAAATTCAGGTGTAAGATTTCTTTTTTTGGGGTCTGTACATATTGTGTGTAGCTGGTCTCAATCTAAAGGTAAATAGTATTAATTAAAGAATGCAAAGATTTTAAAATCATTTTTATTTTTTCTCTGCAATAAATGAACCCACTTTTGGAGTGTTTTATTGACATACATTAAAAAGCAAAGGACTGCACATATATTTATTGACAATTCATTTTTTTTGAGTACTGAATTATTAATTCCTTACTAAATGAATATACGTTACTGCATTAATCCAAAATTGAGATCAATGTTAAACCTAAAAAGTTACATATATTGTCGTAAAGAAGATCAAACAGAAACAGCTATTATCAAAGTATAGATGTGTTCTAAAAGAATGTTCAATTTTCTTAACGATGCAATGAATGGAGATATGATGTCTAATTGAGTTTCTTTAAAAGGTAATTAATTAAGCATATATATGTCTTGATCTTTTTTTATTTTTATTGTAATGACAAATATAAATCTCCAAACCTCATTCATCTTCATGTTTTTTTTTGTTTTTTGTTTTAAAAATGAAATCCTAAAAACCTCATTCATTTGCAAGTTGTTCAAAGCAATCGGGCACTATATAAGCACATAGTCTTTTTTTTATTTTTTATTAAAACCATATTTTTGAATATTTGTTCATTCACTAAAATGTTCATTTTAAATAATATGCTATGTCGTTATATTGATCCCTATTACATTCTTAAAACTGCAAATGAATAAGTCCCTAAATAAATATATAAATATACTTTCCTGAATTAATCATTAACAGCCTTATTAAACTGCGATTCGGTAAATTTTAAAGGGCTCTATTTAAGCACACAGCATATTCTTTTTACAGAAGTTTTTAGTTAGTGAACTTCTATCCAAAAGCAAGGTCTTCACTAATTAAAAACTTCTGTAAAAAAAATATGCTGGTTGCTTAAATAGAGCCCTTTTAAATTTACTGAATCGCAATTTAATAAGGCTAAAATCATATACCTGTGAACTTGCTGTTCTTTCTGTAAAAATCCTTTCTAATTCACTCTCTGTCTTCAGTCAGGTGCAGAGATGAGTAATCTGTGAAATAACGTGAAAATAAGTTTTAATCATTGAATTCCATTCCTTCTTGATTGAATGAACTCCATCAGCCTTATTAAATTGCTATTCGTCAAATTTAAAAAGGCTCTATTTAAGCACATAGCATATTTTTTTACAGAAGTTTTTAGTTAGTTAAGACCTTGCTTTTGGATCGAAGTTCACTAACGAAAAACTTCTGTAAAAAAATATGCTCTGTGCTTATATAGAGCCCTTTTAAATTTGACAAATCGCAATTTAATAAGGCTGCATATATTTAAGTGCTTAGTAAAATGTACATTTACTTTTAAGTCTTCTAAACCCATCTTGTTTTTTTCTTATTATTAATTAATATTTGCCAAAACAATGTACATAAATGAGCTGTAAGACAGATATATAAGTGCTTGTTAAAAATTGTTATTACTTTTATTGCATTTTTTTTTTAATGATGACTAATTATTAATTAATTAAAATATTATTATACATTAATTAATCAATAACAGTTATCCATGTTAGCAACAAAAAATGTAGCCTTTTTGTTACCTAATTCCATAATTAAATGATATACCTGTCAAGGTGATCTTTATGGTGTTCAAAGGCTGCAAACGTCACTCTCTGTATTGAGTCAGCTGCAGAGCCGATGAAACTGTGAAATAAGATTGAAATCATTTGTAATATTTTGCTTCATCCCTATCAGGCAATCAGCAGCAACACAGATATATATTTACATAGATGCAAAACATAAAAGCATATTCCTCAATGTATTGTTAAATCAAACCTTTTTTTTGTAATGATTACTAATTATTAATTAATTAATATATTAATATACGTTAATTAATCAATAAGTGTTATCAATTCCAAATAAAAGAAGGTTAATCCCTTTTCTAGCTCTAAGAACCTACTTTAATGATATACCTATCAAGATGATCCTTATGCTGTTGAAAGGCTGCAAACGTCACTCTCTGTGTTGAATCAGCTGCAGGTACGCTGAAACTGTCAAATAAGATGGAAAGCATTTGTAATATGTTGCATCATCCCTATCATTCAATCAGCAGCAACACTGATATATTAGCATGGATGGAAAACATAAAAGCATACTTATCAATGTATTGTTAAATCAAAACATTTTGTTGTTCCTGATTACTAATTATTAATTAATATATTAATATACGTTAATTAATCAATAACTGTTATCAATTCCAACTAAGAAGACTTATATCCTTTTTTTAAAGAAAAGAACATAATTTAATTATATACCTGAAGAGGTTCTGTTTATGGTGTTGAAAGGCGGCAAACGTCACTCTCTGTAGCGTCACTGAAACTGTCAAAAAAGAGGGAAAGCATTTGTAATATTTGAATTAATCCCTATGAAGCAATCCGCATCATCACAGATATGTCAGCCCATCTAAAAATATAGATCTTGTTTGTGGTCCTTTTTAAAAAAAATAAAAAATTATATTACTAATTACAAATTAATAAATTAATGTACATTAATAATCAATTAATCACTGACTAAATGTATTCTAAAGATGTAAGCATTAATATATTCCTAAACTAAAGTCATTGTAAAATCTGCTTTATTTTTGTTCATAATGATTACTAATAATTAATTAATTAAATAATGTACATTAATAATTAATGAATCAATGTGTAAATGTCTTAGATTTTTTTGCATTAATGTATTAATAAACTTTAAGCTTTTTTTCTTAATGATTACTAATTATTAATTAATTTAATTAAAGTACATTATTAATTATTCAATTAATTAATATATTACAAACAGCTAAGCATGAAAGTATTGCTAAACTAAATCAAGCGTCAATTCTTGTTTACTCAATTTGTTTAAGTAATCCTTTTTTTAAATTAATAATTAATGAATTAATTACTGATTAATGATTATTAATTTATTGTACCTTTTTGTATTTAATATTCATCAATCATTCAACAATCTGTTTTGATTTTCCGGCAGCAGAAAATGTCCAGATCTATACAGGAAGGATCTTAACAGCAGTGATGACCTCAATAATTTGTCCAATGAGTTGGAGCCAGACATCTTGGAGAGTGAAGCCCTAGGGAGAGATGGGCCCTAGGATGTCTTGCTGATAATAAGGCTGCAGGAGTTGATGGAATCCCAATTGAACTATTCAAAATTGTACAGGAAGATGCTGTGAAAGTGTTGCTTGCCTTATGCCAACAAATTTGGAAAACTCAACAGTGGCCAATAGACTGAAAAAAGGTCAATCTACATCCCAATCCCAATAAAAGACAGTGCCAAAGAGTGCCCCAATTATCGAACAATTGCATTCATTTCACATGCCAGCCAGTAATGCTCAAGATCCTACAAGCTAGGATCCAACAATATATAGGCCATGAACTATAATATGTGCAAGCCGGGTTCCACAGAGGAAGAGGCACAAGAGATCAAATTGCCAATATCTGATGCATAATAGAGAAAGCAAGAAAGTTCCAGAAAAACATTGACTTCTGCTTCATAGACTATTCTAAAGCCTTTGACTGTGTGGATCACAACAAAATGTGGCAAGTTTTCAAGGAGATGGGAGTACCAGATCATCTCATCCACCTCCTGAGGAATTTGTATCTGTACAAAGAAGCCACGGTGAGAACTAAACATCGGACAAATTACTCTGATGGCTGAAAGTGCGGAGGAACTGAAGGACCTATTAATGCAGGTGAAAGACAAAGATCATGGCAAACAGCAATATCAGTTCCTAGAAAATAGATTGGGAAGAAGTGGAGGCAGTGACAGATTTTATTTTCCTGGGATCCAAGATCTCTTCAGATGGTGACTGTAGCCATGAAATTAAAAAACGTTTGCTTCTGAGGAGGAAAGCCATGGCAAGTCTGGACAAGCTAGTAAAAAGTTAAGACATTACACTATCAACAAAGGTCTGCATAGTTCAAAGTATGGTATTCCAAGTAGTAACATACCCATGTGAGAGCTGGACCATAAAGAAAGCTGATCACCATAGAATTGATGCCTTTGAATTGTGGTGTTGGCGAAAACTGCTTAGAGTCCCTTGGACTGCAAGAAGATCCAACAAATCAGTACTTCAGGAAATCAAGAGAAACTGTTCAATGGAAGCTATGATCATAAGGCTAAAGCTCAAATATTTTGGCCATATCACGAGAAGACAGGATTCCCTAGAAAAGACTCTGATACTGGGAAAGATTGAAGGCACACGAAGAAGGAGACAAATGAGGCGGAGATGTATAGATGAGACGATTGAAGAGATGAACATGAACTTAATTGAGCTCATATAGGCGGTGACTGACAGATGTACCTGGCGTGCTGCGGTCCATGGGGTAACAGAGAGTCGGACATGTCTGAACGACTAAACAACAACAATATATATACATAAATATGATAAGAGCAGTACGCCCACCAAAACTCGCAGACCGGGCAAGGAGGGAATTAATCAGAGAGGCAGCACAGAGACCTAAGGTAACCCTGGAGGAGCTGAGAGTTCCACAGTAGAGACTGGAGTATCTGTACATAGGATGACAAAAAGCCGTATGGTCCATAGAGTTGGGCTTTATGGCAGACGGCTAGAAGAAAGCCATTACTTTCAGCAAAAAACCAACTGGCACATTTTGAGTTTGTGTAAAGTCATGTGGGAGACTCCCAAAATGTGTGGAGGAAGGTGCTGGTCTGATGAGACTAAAATTGAACTTTTCGGCCATCAAAGAAAACACTATGTCTGGCGCAAAACCAACACATCACATCACCCAAAGAACCCCATCACCACCATTTCAGCAGCCGGGACTGGGAAACTGGTCAGAGTTGAGGGAAAGATGGATGGTGCTAAATACAGGGATATTCCTGAGCAAAACCTGTACCACTCTGTGCGTGATTTGAGGCTAGGACGGAGGGTCACCTTACAGCAGGACAATGACCCCAAACACACTGCTAAAGCAACACTTGAGTGGTTTAAGGGGAAACATGTAAATGTGTTGGAATAGCCTAGTCAAAGCCCAGACCTCAATCCAATAGAAAATCTGTGGTCAGACTTACAGATTGCTGTTCACAAGTGCAAACCATCCAACTCGAAGGAGCTGGAGCAGTTTGGCAAGGTGGAATGGGTGAAAATCCCAGTGGTAAAATGTAGCAAGCTCATAGAGACTTATCCAAAGCGACTTTGCGCTGTGATTGCCGCAAAAGGTGTCTCTACAAAGTATTGACTTTAGGGTGGTGAATAGTTATGCACATTGACTTTTTCTGTTATTATGTACTATTTGTTGTTTGCCTCAAAAAAAAACATGTTCAAAATGTGTGCATGTTCTGTAAATTAAATGATGCAAATCCTCAAACAATCCACGTTAATTACAGGGTGTGAGGCAACAAAACACGAAAAATGCCAAGGGTGGTGAATACTTTTGCAAGGCACTGTATTTTCTCTGACTATAGGCTTATATTCAGGCTTAACAGATAGACTAGTCCCTCCTCCCCTTTTACCATTGCCCCTATCTTTCCTAAATAGGTTATAATCATCCAGATTAACAGTCAAGTCATGAGATTCATCCCACCATGTTTCAGTAATGCCTTTTAAATCCCATTTTTCATTAACTGCTAATAATTCTAACTTTCCCATTTCTGGCATTAGCAAGCATACACCTTATGCTATGAGTCTGTAGTTCTGAAGTGCCTGCCACTATACTTGAGTTACTTAGCAGTACCTTCATATTGACTATACTTAACCCTCCTCCCATTTTCGCCATCATGAGTAGTTAATTAATCCCTTATTCCCTCTACACTTTCTACCCCATTACTTCTATCTATTCCCTCCCCCGCAGCTACTAGTTTAAAAACTCCTCCAGCCATTCTACCATTATATCCCCTAGCACACAAGCTCCCTCATCATTAAGGTGCAATCTTGGCTACCTTTAATTTTAATTATGTATTCCACAGTTTTATTACCCCTGTATTGTACTACATTCATAGTTCTCACCCTGTTTCTTCACACCACCCGTTCCATTATTTTATTTACATTGTGATGTGTACCATTTTCCTTTATATATCTTTCTTCATTTTCACATCTTATAACTCTCACAGTTTCTTCTGTTCTTCCTTTCACTGTTCTTCTTTTCTTTAGTCTTCTTTGCTTTCTTGCTTTTGCTAGCGTCTCATTTCTCATTTCATTCTATGTCTGTAGCCCTGCTATTTCCATTATCCTATATACATGTTCACATGCCTTTTCTATCTCGCATGAGCCTCGATGATCGATTTTAAATCCACCACCTATTGAGGGCATTCATATATTCTATTCAGACAGCACCCCTGGCACTCTTTTTCTACCATTTTAGTGATTTGTATCTACCTCTATCCTTACATGCGCTCTGGCTCCTTTCACACCATTCATTACATTTTTTTCCCTGTACACTGCTTTCCTTCCACGCACTACTCAACGATTTACCTTCAGTCATGACCCCACTTTTTCCTCAAGTAGGAACATTCCCAACATCTGTTGCTAGACTAATCACCGCCCTTCGAGCGGCTCTCTGTTCAACCATGCAACCAAGTCACTCTTTGCTCTCTTACCACTCAAGCTTCCTCCATCGCTGTATTTTTGCTCTACCGCCTACTCTTCTTTCTCTGTTACCACTCTCCTGATTCTAAGAAGTACGACTACTCACTACATACCATCCCCTCATCATGGCATCTAGCCCTGATGTCTCACTTGTTGTTCTTTCCTTGCACTCCCTTCCTCTCCAAGAACCAAAATACACAATCTGCAAAACTTACTATCACTGGAGATATTTTCACACATATCATATCATTTCTCTCTAACGACTCTTTTGGCCCCATGAAATTCTCTTTCTATTAAAGCTGTGCTTTATTGACCTTCTATGGCTTTCTTTGCCCTAGTGAATTTACCATCTCATCTTCTCAACCTCAAATTCTTACTAAACAATCTCACCTTTTCTAAAGATACTTGTTCCCTCTTCTTGCGTTCTTCTAAGACTAGCACCTCACCTGTATCAATCACCTACTACCCTACTCATGATACTACCTATCCAGTCACTATTCTTTGTACGCTTATGACCAGACTCGTTGACAAACCTTCTGATCACCCGCTACTCAATATCTTGAGTCAACCACTATCGACTACTATGTTCATTCATTACATACGTATCATTCTCACTGGCCTAGAACTTGATGCATTAAAATACTCAGGTCACTCCTTCCGTATAGGAGCTGCATCTTCAGCTTCTAAAAACCAAACCATTGTGCATATCATCCAATCCATGGGGTGTTGGAAGTCGAACTGTTACAGTCGATATATATTCTTAATCCACAAACCAGAATTTGATTAGCCTTCTGTAAATTTAGCAACAGGCCACACCACTGCTACCAATGTCCAAGTTAATTACCTGGTGATTGTGGGAGGGTACCACTCCATCCACCCTTTATAAACCCACACCCACTTCCTACCTGGCTCTTCCATGGGCTCTTTCATTCCAGGACATTCTATGGTTCCTCTCGCTCCTGGAGTTTCTATGGTTTCTCTAACTCCGGAATCATCTATGGGCTCTCTTACTCTGGGAGATTCTATGGTATCTCTCACTTTGGGAGCTCCTGTGGGCTCTCTCACTCTTGGAGCTTTCATGGGCTCTCTCACTTTGGGTGCTCAGTATGTAAACATCCTGCTCCCTCACTGTACACACTAACAACTCACAATGTAAACATCCTGCTCCCTCAGTGTGTACCCCAATAGCTTACTATGTAAACACTCTGCTCCCTCACTGTGCACCCTAATAACTCACTATGTAAGCATTCAGCTCCCTCACTCTACATCCGAATAAATCACTTTGTAAACACCCTGCTCCCAGCCTCCTTACCAAGGACATACAGAACCTTCTATGGGTTCTCTCACTCCTGGAGCTTCTATGGGATCTCTCACTCTGGGAGCTTCTATGGGCTCTAGTTATTGGGGTGCACACTGAGGGAGCAGGATGTGAGTTATTAGGGTGTACAGTGAGGGAGCAGGATGTTTACATTGTGAGTTATTAGGGTGTACAGCGAGAGAGCTGGGTGTTTACATAGTGAGTTATTGGGGTGCACACTGAGGGAGCAAGGTGTTTACATTGTGAGTTATTAGTGTGTACAGCGAGGGCACAGGATGTTTACATAGTGAGTTATTAGGGTGCACAGTGAGGGAACAGGATGTTTACATTGTGAGTTATTAGGGTGTACAGCGAGAGAGCTGGGTGTTTACATAGTGAGTTATTGGGGTGCACATTGAGGGAGCAGGATGTTTACATTGTGAGTTATTAGTGTGTACAGTGAGGGCGCAGGATGTTTACAAAGTGAGTAATTAGGGTGCACAGTGAGGAAGCAGGATGTTTACATTGTGAGTTATTAGGGTGCACAGTGAGGAAGCAGGATGTTTACATTGTGAGTTATTAGTGTGTACAGTGAGGGCGCAGGATGTTTACATAGTGAGTTATTAGGGTGCACAGTGAGGAAGCAGGATGTTTACATTGTGAGTTATTAGTGTGTACAGTGAGGGCGCAGGATATTTACATAGTGAGTTATTAGGGTGCACAGTGAGGAAGCAGGATGTTTACATTGTGAGCTATTAGTGTGTACAGTGAGGGCGCAGGATGTTTACATAGTGAGTTATTAGGGTGCACAGTGAGGAAGCAGGATGTTTACATTGTGAGTTATTAGTGTGTACGGGTGAGGGAGCAGGATGTTTACATTGTGAGTTATTAGGGTGCACAGTGAGGAAGCAGGATGTTTACATTGTGAGTTATTAGTGTGTACAGTGAGGGAGCAGGATGTTTACATTGTGAGTTATTAGGGTGCACAGTGAGGGAGCAGGATGTTTACATTGTGAGTTATTAGTGTGTACAGTGAGGGAGCAGGATGTTTACATAGTGAGTTATTAGGGTGCACAGTGAGGAAGCAGGATGTTTACATTGTGAGTTATTAGTGTGTACAGTGAGGGAACAGGATTTTTACATTGTGAGTTATTAGGGTGCACAGTGAAGGAGCAGGATGTTTACATTGTGAGATATTAGTGTGTACAGTGAGGGCGCAGGATGTTTACATTGTGAGTTATTAGGATGCACAGTGAGGAAGCAGGATGTTTACATTGTGAGTTATTAGTGTGTACAGTGAGGGCGCAGAATGTTTACATAGTGAGTAATTAGGGTGCACAGTGAGGAAGCAGGATGTTTACATTGTGAGTTATTAGTGTGTACAGTGAGGGAGCAGGATGTTTACATAGTGAGTTATTAGTGTGTACAGTGAGGGAGCAGGATGTTTACATTGCGAGTTATTAGTGTGTACAGTGAGGGAGCAGGATGTTTACATTGTGAGTTATTAGTGTGTACAGTGAGGGAGCAGGATGTTTACATAGTGAGTTATTAGGGTGCACAGTGAGGGAGCAGGATGTTTACATTGTGAGGTATTAGTGTGTACAGTGAGGGAGCAGGATGTTTACATTGTGAGTTATTAGTGTGTACAGTGAGGGAGCATGATGTTTACATTGTGAGTTATTAGTGTGTACAGTGAGGGAACATGATGTTTACATTGTGAGTTATTAGTGTGTACAGTGAGGGAGCATGATGTTTACATAGTGAGTTATTAGGGTGCACAGTGAAGGAGCAGGATGTTTACATTGTGAGTTATTAGTGTGTACAGTGAGGGAGCAGGATGTTTACATAGTGAGTTATTAGGGTGCACAGTGAGGGAGCAGGATGTTTACATTGTGAGTTATTAGTGTTTACAGTGAGGGAGCAGGATGTTTACATTGTGAGTTATTAGTGTGTACAGTGAGGGAGCAGGATGTTTACATTGTGAGTTATTAGTGTTTACAGTGAGGGAGCAGGATGTTTACATTGTGAGTTATTAGTGTGTACAGTGAGGGAGCAGGATGTTTACATTGTGAGTTATTAGTGTGTACAGTGAGGGAGCATGATGTTTACATAGTGAGTTATTAGGGTGCACAGTGAAGGAGCAGGATGTTTACATTGTGAGTTATTAGGGTTTACAGTGAAGGAGCAGGTTGTTTATAAACCACTAAAAACATCCCCTAACCACAAAATACATGGAATCTGCATCTCTTGTGTACAAATATCTACTTAGCATGCAGATTACTATGTTTTCAACTACTAAATCTCAAAAATGGTTTAAGCTATCTAAACAAAATCCAACTAAGACATGCACAAAAAAAATGCACAGATGATGTCACTGTTGGGGGTGGAGCCATCCCCAAGGCTTGTCATAGTCATAGTCCATTTACAAAATGACAGCTGTTAGTTTCCTGCTAGGGTACAAATCACTCAGCTAACTGTAGAGTGTTTCCCCCTCTCATGTTGCGAGTTGAACCTGCCCAGCTGTGTGGTTTACTCCTCCCCCAGCAGTGACATCATCTCTTCAGCTAAACAAAACAGATAAATGTAACAGTGAGGAAGAATGTAAAAGGCAACATATCTGCTTATTAATTGTCCAATATGAAAGGCAAAATAAAGCAACTAAAATCTAAATATTTTATTTATTTCAAAAAAGGTTTATAAAAAGAATAGAGGAGATTCCTTTTCATAGAAGGTTATCTCACTGTTATTATTTATCACAAACAAATTATTACCATGCATATGTGTAGCTGAAGCTGTAACATTTCCTTACAAAGTTTTACCTTATAGGGAAGAACAAACATAGAAGCTCCCAGGGTGAGAGAGCCCATAGAAGCTCCCAGAGTGAGAGAGCCCATAGAAGCTCCCGGAGTGAGAGAAACCATAGAAGCTCCCGGAGTGAGAGAAACCATAGATGCTCCAAGAGTGATAGAAACCATAGAATCTCCCGGAGTGAAAGAAACCATGGAATCTCCCGGAGTGAAAGAAACCATAGAATCTCCCGGAGTGAAAGAAACCATAGAATCTCCCAGAGTGAGAGAAAACATAGAATCTCCCAGAGTGAGAGAAAACATAGAATATCCCGGAGCAAGAGAGCCCATACAAGCTCCTGGAGTGAGAGAGCCCATAGAAGCTCCCGGAGTGAGAGAGCCCATACAAGCTCCCGGAGTGAGAGAAACCATAAAAGCTCCCGGAGCGAGAGAGCCCATAAAGGCTCCCAGAGAGAGAGAAGCCATAGATGCTCCAAGAGTAAGAGAAACCATAGAAGCTCCCAGAGCGAGAACGCCCATAGAAGCTCCCAGAGTGAGAGAAGCCATAGAATCTCCCGGAGTGAGAGAAACCATAGAATCTCCCGGAGTGAGAGAGCCCATAGAAGCTCCCGGAGTGAGAGCCCATAGAAGCTCCCAGGGTGAGAGAGCCCATAGAAGCTCCCGGAGTGAGAGAAACCATAAAAGCTCCTGGAGTGAGAGAAACCATAGAAGCTCCCGGAGTGAGAGAGCCCATAGAAGCTCCCGGAGTGAGAGAGCCCATAGAAGCTCCCGGAGTGAGAGAGCCCATAGAAGCTCCCAGAGTGAGAGAAACCATAGAATCTCCCAGAGTGAGAGAGCCCGTAGATGCTCCCGGAGTGAGAGAGCCCATAGAAGCTCCCAGAGTGAGAGAGCCCATAGAAGCTCCCGGAGTGAGAGAGCCCATACAAGCTCCCGGAGTGAGAGAAACCATAAAAGCTCCCGGAGCGAGAGAGCCCATAAAGGCTCCCAGAGTGAGAGAAGCCATAGATGCTCCAAGAGTAAGAGAAACCATAGAAGCTCCCAGAGCGAGAACGCCCATAGAAGCTCCCAGAGTGAGAGAAGCCATAGAATCTCCCGGAGTGAGAGAAACCATAGAATCTCCCGGAGTGAGAGAGCCCATAGAAGCTCCCGGAGTGAGAGAGCCCATAGAAGCTCCCAGGGTGAGAGAGCCCATAGAAGCTCCCGGAGTGAGAGAAACCATAAAAGCTCCTGGAGTGAGAGAAACCATAGAAGCTCCCGGAGTGAGAGAGCCCATAGAAGCTCCCGGAGGGAGAGAGCCCATAGAAGCTCCCAGAGTGAGAGAGCCCATAGAAGCTCCCAGAGTGAGAGAAACCATAGAATCTCCCAGAGTGAGAGAGCCCGTAGATGCTCCCGGAGTGAGAGAGCCCATAGAAGCTCCCAGAGTGAGAGAGCCCATAGAAGCTGCCGGAGTGAGAGAAACCATAGAATCTCCCGGAGTGAGAAAGCCCATAGAAGCTCCCAGAGCGAGAGAGCCCATAGAAGCTCCCGGAGTGAGAGAAACCATAGAAGCTCCCGGAGTGAGACAAACCATATAATCTCCCGGAGTGAGAGAGCCCATAGAAGCTCCCAGAGTGAGAGAAACCATAGAAGCTCCCAGAGTTAGAGAGAGCCCATAGAAGCTCCCAGAGTGAGAGAGCCCATAGAAGCTCCCGGAGTGAGACAAACCATATAATCTCCCGGAGTGAGAGAGCCCATAGAAGCTCCCAGAGTGAGAGAGCCCATAGAAGCTCCCAGAGTGAGAGAAACCATAGAAGCTCCCAGAGTGAGAGAGCCCATAGAAGCTCCCAGAGTGAGAGAGCCCATAGAAGCTGCCAGAGTAAGAGAGCCCATAGAAGCTCCCAGAGTGAGAGAGCCCATAGAAGCTCCCAGAGTGAGAGAGCCCATAGAAGCTCCCAGAGTGAGAGAGCCCATAGAAGCTCCCAGAGTGAGAGAACCCATAGAAGCTGCCGGAGTGAGAGAGCCCATAGAAGCTCCCAGAGTGAGAGAGCCCGTAGAATCTCCCAGAGTGAGAGAGCCCATAGAAGCTCCCAGAGTGAGAGAGCCCATAGAAGCTGCCGGAGTGAGAGAAACCATAGAATCTCCCGGAGTGAGAGAGCCCATAGAAGCTCCCAGAGTGAGAGAAACCATAGAAGCTCCCAGAGTTAGAGAGAGCCCATAGAAGCTCCCAGAGTGAGAGAGCCCATAGAAGCTCCCGGAGTGAGACAAACCATATAATCTCCCGGAGTGAGAGAAACCATAGAAGCTCCCAGAGTTAGAGAGAGCCCATAGAAGCTCCCAGAGTGAGAGAGCCCATAGAAGCTCCCAGAGTGAGAGAAACCATAGAAGCTCCCAGAGTGAGAGAGCCCATAGAAGCTCCCAGAGTGAGAGAGCCCATAGAAGCTCCCAGAGTGAGAGAGCCCATAGAAGCTGCCAGAGTAAGAGAGCCCATAGAAGCTCCCAGAGTGAGAGAGCCCATAGAAGCTCCCAGAGTGAGAGAGCCCATAGAAGCTCCCAGAGTGAGAAAGCCCATAGAAGCTGCCAGAGTAAGAGAGCCCATAGAAGCTCCCAGAGTGAGAGAGCCCATAGAAGCTCCCAGAGTGAGAGAAACCATAGAAGCTCCCAGAGTGAGAGAGCCCATAGAAGCTCCCAGAGTGAGAGAGCCCATAGAAGCTGCCAGAGTAAGAGAGCCCATAGAAGCTCCCAGAGTGAGAGAGCCCATAGAAGCTCCCAGAGTGAGAGAGCCCATAGAAGCTCCCAGAGTGAGAGAGCCCATAGAAGCTCCCAGAGTGAGAGAACCCATAGAAGCTCCCAGAGTGAGAGAAACCATAGAAGCTCCCGGAGTGAGAGAAACCATAGAAGCTCCCGGAGTGAGAGAGCCCATAGAAGATTCTGTATGTCCTTAGTAAGGAGGCTGGGAGCAGGGTGTTTACATGGTGAAATATTAGGGTGTACAGTGAGGGAGCAGGGTGTTTATATAGTGAGTTATGAGTTATGAAGAAGTAAGCAGTAATTAGCTGCTTACTCCTATTTATGGAAAAAACTCATCCTCTTGTTGCACGGACTCCATTCGCCATTTACCCACAATGCTTCTCTGAGACCCCAATTCCCTCACGCAATGTCATCTCTGGAGATTTCTAGGCTCACACTATGTACAGATGGATTTATGGATATAGTCTGTGTTAGGACATTTCAAAATGGTTTACGTAAGCTTCGTGTTCTTTAATAATAAAATCTACAACTTGCTTTTGGGGTGACAGAGTCTATATAAGTAAGATTTTTTTTTATTTGGGGTTTTTAATGGCTTGAAGATGAGAATCAAGTATTTTCAATCAAGACAGAAGAGGACTGATTCCTTCATTTTAGGATGGATTTGCCCAGTTAACCAGGACTAAATATTGAGAATCAGGGCATCGGTATTCACTGCCTAGAGGGTCATAAAGGGGGTGAGTATTAAATATATTTCCCCTATTTTTTTTTATTGTATTTTTTTGTATATGTTAGTGTAGGTAGTTTAGTGGGGTAGCATTAGGGAATATTGTGGTCATTATGAACTCTCATGGGGTCCTTGGTTATAAGTTAGTATAGACCATGTTGGTCAGTCAGGAATCGTTAATCATGGGTACCATGGGGGTCCATAAGAATTTCCGTGGTTACCATAGGGAGTCTTCCATAGCAGCTCTTATGGAAGCTATGTAATATCACTTTAGGTCATATCTCCTGGAACAGCAGGGCCCATCTCATAAGAGAGTGCTGAGAGGGAGATAAGAGAGTGCTGAAGGGGGAGCAGAGAGGGCTTACTATGCTGAGAGGGTTGGAGACAAATGAGAGTGATGATGGGGAGAAAGAGGAGGGTTGTGTGTGAAGAGAGGGAGCGCAGAGGAAGACTGATTAAGAGTGAGTAGAGCCGAGAGGATCAATGGCGGTAAAAGAGAGAATGTGAGAGTTGTAGGAGAGATTGGTGATCTACGAGACCGTATGAAATGAGTAAAGAACTGGAAGGTAGAGGGAAGAGAGCTTGTAATTGGGTAGAGAAAGGGGAGAGAGCTGGCAGAGACGGTGAAAGCAAAGCTGGAATGGTGTATTAAGTATCGGTTCATCAGTACACATCACCACTATACATTGAAGATTGATCAGTATTATTATACTGAGGGGGCAATAAAATGAGGGGGCAATAAAATTGTAAGGCTGGCAATGTTGGTTGCCATAGACTGTGAGGCATTTGCTCCTTGTCTGGCGTTGTTAATGTAAGTGTTACTGTTTTCGCCATTGTTTATTTTCTACGTTTTGCGATCCTGGTGTTGCAGAGCCTCGTTTTCATGCTGTTTAAAAAAATTGGTGTTTTTATCCGCCATTTTTTCCTCGCTGAGGCAATTTTCGTGTAGCGGAAAATGCCAAATATCGGTCTAATTCGGGCGCTTCCTCACTTCCAGGCTTCCTGTGTCTCCCCCTGTGCTGTGTGTGAGTGTATTTTAATTTTGTGTACATTATTTATTTTTTGGGGTGGGTTTTTAGAGATACGCACTCCGCTGCTGCTTCCCCAAAGGCGCTCATTGCAGCCTAAGTGGTGCGCGCTCCGCGGCTGCTTTGCCTAGCTTTGCAAGGCTCGCATGTGTGACGACGCCGCTAGCTGCAATAAGCGCCTTCGTCGCTTATTGCCGAGTTGCACGCCTCGCTCCGTGACGACAACTCGCAGTTTGACAACTATTATATGTAATACCATTAGATGTCATCATCCTTATAAAGTGCAGTATATTTGTTATCAACAAATGTCCATATAGTTAGAACTAAGGTAACCAGTACTAACTGGACCATAAAGAAGTCTGAGCTCCGTAGAATTGTTAATTGTGGTGTTGGAGAAAAAAATGCTTAGAGTCCCTTGGATGGCAAGAAGATCCAATCAATCAATATTACAGGAAATGAAGCCAAACTATGCACTGGAAGGTTTGACCATGAGGCTTTGTAAGTCTTTTTTATTTTAATAGTGTTTTTTAATTTATGTAATCTTTTTTATTTTATGTGTAAGTCTTTTTTTTTTTCTTTACTGTAATGCTTTTGTTATTTTTATGTAATTACTATTTTGTTATTTTTTGTACTTAGGTTTTTTTTTTTAATTTTCTGTAATGTGGGTGTTTTTATTTTTTGTACTTTCTGGGGTGCTCACAGTGATCCTCATATCTGTGTTTGTTTGGCTAAAATTACATCCAGAAGGCTAGTGGCCATCCAGTTATTATAATATTAAGTATTATTCTCTCTTGAAAGACATGGCTTACTACAGTACAGAAAGCAACAAAAAAAAGAAAGAAATAATACAGCCTCTACTTTATAACTATTATAATAAAATATATTGTGGTAGTTATTGCTTTTCCGAGTTCAAAGCTTACATATATACTGGGAAACCTCTTCAGGTGATATATATATATATATATATATATATATATATACACACTGACTTTGTAATACCAGTAATGGATAATATTACACTTTTTAAATTAACCACATTAAATTAACATAATCTGCTTCTTGGGCTTTTGGGGCACTACATGCTGATCATTCTCCCATGCTGCACAGGGGGATCAGCATGCATGATTATTGTTTTAAAATGTATATATTTTGTTAGAACTGTCCCCCACGTCTACCGTTAAATTTCCCTGATCAACCCTAACACCTTTCCAGTTCATCAGCATCTCCACCCAGTCTCCACCATTTCTTCTGGCGTCCTTTCTCTTGAGGTGGTTTCCTTGCTATAGCTTTCCTAACTGTGTATGTGTATATATATATATATATATATATATATATATATATATATATATATATATATATATAAATACATACAGTGCTTGGCAAAAGTATTCACCCCCATTGGCATTTTTCGTGTTTTGTTGCCTCACAACATGGAATTAACATGGATTGTTTGAGGATTTGCATCATTTAATTTACAGAACATGCCACAACTTTGAAGATGTTTTTTTATTATTATTGTAAAGCAAACAACAAATAGGACAAAGTAACAGAAAGGTCAATGTGCATAACTATTCACCCCCTAAAGTCAATACTTTGTAGAGCCACCTTTTGCGGCAATCACAGCTCCAAGACGCTTTGGATAAGTCTCTATGAGCTTTCCACATCTTATCACTGGGATTTTTGCCCATTCCTCCTTGCAAAACTGCGCCAGCTCCTTCAAGTTGGATGGTTTGCGCTTGTGATCAGCAATCTTTAAGTCTGACCACAGATTTTCTATTGGATTGAGGTCTGGGCTGTGACTCGGCCATTCCAACACATTTACATGTTTCCCCTTAAACCCCCCAAGTGTTGCTTTAGCAGTGTGTTTGGGGTCATTGTCCTGCTGGAAGGTGAACCTCCGTCCTAGCCTCAAATCACGCACAGAGAGGTACAGGTTTTGCTCAAGAATATCCCTGTATTTAGCGCCATCCATCTTTCCCTCAACTCTGACCAGTTTCCCAGTCTTGGCTGCTGAAATGGGTGGGCACCAGAAATAGCGTTTTCTTTGATGGCTGAAAAGTTAAATTCTAGTCTCATTAGACCAGAGCACCTTCCTCCACACATTTTGGGAGTCTCCCACATGACTTTTCGCAAACTCAAAACGTGCCATTTTGTTTTTTGCTGAAAGTAATGGCTTTCTTCTGGCCACTCTACCTTAAAGCCCAACTCTATGGAGCGTACGGCTTAATGTCGTCCTATGTACAGATACTCCAGTCTCTGCTGTGGATCTCTGCAGCTCCTCCAGGGTTACCTTAGGTTTCTGTGCTGCCTCTCTAATGCCCTCCTTGCTGGTCCGTGAGTCTTGGTGAGCGACCGTGTCTAGGCAGGTTTGCTGTTGTGCCATGTTCTTTCCATTTGGTTATGATAGATTTGATGGTGCTCCTGGGGATCATCAAAGATTTGGATATTTTTTTATAACCTAACCCTGACTTGTACTTCTCAACAACATTGTCCCTTACTTGTTTGGAGAGTTCCTTGGTCTTCATGGCAGTGTTTGGTTAGTGGTGCCTCTTGCTTAGGAGTTGCAGCCTCTGGGGCCATTCAAAAAAGGTGTGTATATGTAATGACAGATCATGTGACACTTAGATTGCACACAGGTGGACATCATGTCACTAATTATGTGACTTCTGAAGGTAATTGGTTGCACCAGAGCTTTTTATGGGCTTCATAACAAAGGGGGTGAATACATACGCACATGCCAATGTTCTGTTTTCTATTTCTAAAAAATAGTTTTATGTATATATTTTTCTCATTTCACTTCACCAACTTAGACTATTGTGTTCTGATCCATCACATACAATTCAGATTAATAAACTTGAGGCTGTAATGTAACAAAATAGGTAAAAAGTCAAGGGAGGTGAATACTTTCAAGTCACTGCATGCATAAAAGCTGTGTAATGCAGCAGGCATAAGCTTAAAGGAAGCCATGTTTAAAATGGTTTATGGATTAAAGCGTGAGGCATTTGTGAGCACATTTGAATGTCCTTGCTCAGCTTCCCAGAATGCAGTGTAATAACTGTAGTTCTCGGAATTCTGAGCTGGAAACAGTTTTTTTTTAACTTGTTTTAGACATTGAAATATGATCACAGATGGAGTATTTATTTACTGTACTACTGTACGGTGGAGGCGTCTATTGCTCTTTTGCTCTTTTGGTGAACTACCTACTCATAAGGTCCACAACACAAGCTGGGATCGCACTCCACGCTGATGATAGCCAGTAAGCTTGAAACAGCTGTACGTGGATAGGATTCCCAGCTTGTGTATAATCCAACCTTGGCTTTGCATAAAAGCTGTGTCATACAGCAGGCATAAGCTTAAAGGAAACCATGTCTGAAATGGTTTATGGATTAAAGAGCGAGGCATTTGTGGGCACATTTATTTACTATATATATATATATATATATATATATATATATATATACAGTGTGTGTGTGTTGGGGGGAGTATTTGATCCCTTGATGATTTTGAACGTTTGTGCACTGACAAAGAAATAATCAGTCTATAATGTTAATGGTCGGTGTATTTTAACAGTGAGAGACAGAATAACAAAAAAAAAACAAAAAAAAAACAAGAATGCATGTCAAAAAAGTTATAAATTAATTTGCAGGTCAATAAGGGAAATAAGTATTTGACCCGTTTGTCTTAGTACTTGGTGGCAAAACCCTTGTTGGCAATCACAGAGGTCAGATGTTTCTTGTAGTTGGTCATGAGGTTTGCACACATCTCAGGAGAGATGTTGTCCTCTTTGCAAATCCTCTCCAAGTTATTAAGGTTTTGAGGCTGATGTTTGGCAACTCGAACCTTCAGCTCCCTCCACATATTTTGTATGAGATTAAGTTCTGGAGACTGGCTAGGCCACTCCTTGACCCTAATGTGCTTCTTCTTGAGCCACTCCTTTATTGCCTTGGCTGTGTGTTTTGGGTCATTGTCATGCTGGAATACCCATGCCCAGGCTGAGGGAAGGAAGTTCTCACCCAAGATTTGATGGTACATGGCCCCGTCCATCGTCCCTTTGATGCGGTGCAGTTGTCCTGGCCCCTTAGCAGAAAAACACCCACAAAGCATAATGTTTCTACCTCCATCTTTGATGGTTGGGATGGTGTTCCTTGGGTATTAGGCAGCATCCTCCTCCAAACGGCGAGTTGAGATGATGCCAAAGAGCTTGATTTGGTCTCATCTGACCACAACACTTTCACTCAGTACTCCTCTGAATCATTCAGATGGAAGATTTGAGTTGTCATAGAGGCTGCTGGGATTCCCCATCTGTCAGCTATCCATAGCGACAAATGTATTAGGTGGCCCAGGTGACTCCACAGCAGCAGGATTTCCTGTGAGGTAGCATGGAAAATCATGACTATCAGCCATGGCAGAAGGGAGGTAGAATAAAGGATACCTGTATTCCTAATGGCAGATGGGAGTAGGGATAGAGTATGCTTGAGCTCTCCAGTGGGATGTAGCTTGGAGGATGCAAGCTCTCCCCAGTGACAGATGGGAGGTTGTATACATATACTTATACACACATATATATGCATATTTTATTATGTTGCTGACATTTAATACACTTCTCACTTTATATTACAATATTGTTTTTACAACAAATTCAAACACATTTTCTTGGTTATTTTAATCAAAATAAACGTTTGGCACTGAGCCTTTCTTGGCTCTTTCAGGAAACATTAGGTTGTTTTTGTAACACTTTGTTATTCAAATAAGGTGTCTGTGGGCTATAATGAGATTGTCTTTGATGTGTAGATATCCGTTCAGCTTGTCTCTCCACTCAGTCTGTTCTTTAATTCGAATATTGCAGATCAGAGAAGATATAAAAACGTTAATTACTATGTAACTATGTAACTAATACATATATACAAAGTTAAAGTGTTCAGTAATCTAGATAAATAACTAGAATAGCTTTTTTATTGGACAAACATATTTGTTACAATCTGTTTTCTTCAGTAGGGCTTGATAAGGCTGCTATGGCCAAACCTACCCAGCAGATGTTTCAGGTTCTTTTGATACCAAGGCAGCAGATGTCTCTAAAATCATATTTCTTAATAGCAGCATTTAAAAATGTGAGCACACAGGATCAGCATACAGGATACTTCATCTGGATAAGTGGTGCTTGAGCTGATTTTATTGTGGTGGAAACTTCACAACAGATACATCTTTTTTTCCATGGAAATAGTATTACAACAACAGTAGAAGATAATAGTAACAAAATAAGAAAATCTTTGCAATGGCATCATGATATTGACTGAACATAAACATGTGCAGAAGAGGTTGTTCTAATGCTAGTAAGGCAAAGTTGAAGTAAATTAGCAGTGTTTTAGCAAGTAAAAAATGGTCACCTTCAATATTCCATTTTTGTCTGTGATATACAAGTTTTAAAGAAAAAACATAAAAGTTTAGAATAATGGTTTATTCTCTCTAGTGCAGGGGTCCTGGAGAGCCGCACCCAAGCCTGTATTTGACTATTTCCTTTCTGTGCACAGGTGGGTCCATCAGGATGACTGAAGAGACAGTAGTCTCACCTGCTTGCAGCAAGGATATCCACAAATCCATGCCTGGGTGCGGCCCTCTAGGGTCGAGTTTGGAGACCCTTGCTCTAAGTGCACGTCCAACTTATGTTTTCCCTTTTCAGAGCATCAATAGAGGAAAAAGACATAGCTTCAGAGATTCAGGCTTAGTGAACTCTCCCAGATCCAACCATCCATTCTCCATCTCCCCGCCAAGAACGACACTCTGCTCCTTCTCTGTTTTCCGATTCCTTCTCTCTTTAAGATTAAAAAGTTACAGAGACACACTCGGGCGATGACAACCATGGGCCCCAAATTTGTAGGACTAAGGGATAGGAGTCCAATAATATATGGGGCATCCTTTCATAAATGAGGTTTATTTTGTTAATAACATATTGGAAATGGATAGAGTGGGCCTTCCAGAGCCTGTCAATGGTATTTTTAACCGTCACCATTATCAATTGAAATACAATCGTTGGATTCAATAGTTGGAATCAGTTTGGAGACAGTAGTCGTAGAGACTTAGTCCACACTCCCAGGACTATAGGACACAGCCACGAGTGGAGAAAGTCACCCACTGTTTGGCATCCTCTAAAACATCTATTGTATCCTTTAGAGGAAATTTTATATAATCGTAGGGGAGTAAATTAAGTCCTGTGAAGGATCTTTATCGGTGTTTCCAGGAGACTATAGCTTATAGATCCTTTAGCAAGGATAGAGCAGGCCTCTTTCCATTTGCTAATTTCCAAGATTGTCCCAGATCTGTTTCCCATTTAATCATGAATAAAGGCTTTTGCAACGCTGAAGGGGTGGTAAATATGCCATAAAGTGATTCTGGAAGCGAACCTGGAACAGTTGTTAGCCAACTGTTTGTGGGTATACCATACATTTGTACCATTTTAACAGCCAATACCATAGTCTAGTATGAATAAGAAAAACATTTTATGTCTGGGAATATTATTTGCTAGCTGCATTTGTGCCAGGGATATAACATGACCATCAGAAAGCCATGAGTTTATCCTATCTAGTTTAAGTGAGACCCAAAATGCTCTCGATAACAGATACATATTTGTATGTATTAACCACCAGATCCAACTTTAATAACTCATTGCTTCTCTACATGACAGTTAAAAACATATTACATAGCTACAACAGCTACTAAACCCAGTCCCAGTGAGGCAGGCAAGGTACAGTTTCACCATTCCACAACCACATATACCCAGGAGGTAGTCCTGATAGGAGTCATTATGTAAATCTCAAGGGTGGTCATGGGGATTATGACAATGCTGTATATAGTGATACCTTTTTTTATTGGAAAAGCATATTTATTTATTATGACAAGCTGAAAAAATGCACCAGAAAAAAGGCAAACTATCTGTTCAGAGTTTAGGATGGGACACAGACAAGCACTATAAATAATGTCCTATGAGTCTGTAGATCAGGTTAAGATAAGAACATTGCAGTGCCATAAAAATGGCTGTAAATGTCCCCACAGTTTGAGGATAAGAAAAACATAATTTGAACATGTGAAACGTGGAATGTTATAAAACATTTTGGTAATGACAAAAATCCTAAATCCATATTTAACCCAGTATGTTTTGAATAAAAAAAAATGTAATCATTTTTAATTCAAATGTTTTCCACTCTTGGATACTTTTGAAATGTCCTGTGAGTATTTTGATTTGCAGTTTTCAGATGGAGTAGTTATTCTGGGTGAAATGATATCCAACTGGAGTACAGTAACTTGTAATTTTTATGATTTCTGTGTAGATTCATTCTTTGATGTAGTTTCTGGCTGGTAAAGCCAATGTAACAGACCCTTTCGCATACAGTGCATTGCATTGTGTACACTACATTGGATGATGTACATGAATATGACCCCCTGATGTTATAGCTCTTGTTGTTATATGTGGCTGTGTCCTCTCTACAAATGTGTTGGCATAATTTACAGTACATTTTATTGCAGGTTTGGGTGCCATTTTCTTTGTTCTGCTGACCAATGTTTGTCTCAGATTTGGTGGTTGCATGAAGGAGTTTGGGGAATATACTGAACAAATTGGCTTCTTGTACTTTCTCTGCCATCAAACAGGTTTATAAAGCCTGATTTACATCTGAATCAGGTCCCTTTTCCAATCCCTTAACAGGGAAACTGAAATTTAAGCATGGGTAAATATGCATGCATATTGGGTATCAATAAGCATGTCTGACCAAAAAAAAATTCCACAAGTGCAATCTTTGTACTCTGTTCACTCCTGCTCGGTTAAACATCTCTTCTTTCAGAATACAACGATTTATTGCCTTTTCTTCATCCAAAACAACATATACTTTCTGAGCTTCACCACACAGATAGGGTCCAAGGATTGTTGCCCGGTCCTTTTTAGGCCAACCTTCCCCATTAGCAATATTGTCAAAATTCAGGATCAACATCATTCTTGCTTGTCATCTTCTCCAGAAAGTGATTAGGATGAATGCTTCCACTTGATCCTGAAGCCACAGTGTTACTTGCAGACCTCAGCTGCTGTAGCTGCACTTTCTGTGATTCCAAAAATGGTCTTATTTGGACTCTGTCCTCTTCCGCTTGTCTACACCATTTCTCTGTGGCCTCACTCATGCAGACTCTTTTCTCTTCTGCTTGTCTCAGGCATTTCTCTTTGGCCTCTCTCAGACATGGAGCAGCGTCTCTTAGATTATCCTCTTTTGCCGCTCTGTCCTCTGCAATTTCTCTCAGCCATTTGAGTCTTGCTGGTGTCTAATGGCTTCTACCAGGGCTTTCATTAGTTCCTCCATTATCACCCCATCACCCCACTTCTACCACCACATGTGACAAATCAAATGCCCTCGTTTCTCGCATTATAATAGAGAAACTCAGGAGGCCTTTAAAAAGTTTATCAGCTGTACTGGATCTTGTCAACATATAGAAGTAAATAACAAAACAGAAAAAAATGCCTAGCTTCTTTTTGAAGCACTAAATAAAACTTTAACTGCAGTTCCCTCACTGCCCAACTTTAGTCCCAAAATATAGTCCAACAACATTTGCTAAGGATACAACTTGGCTGTTTCATGAGTCAACTCCTGTTGTGGGTCTGCCTTCAGGTTGCAGAGTAACTGTTTCTCTATCTTCTGCCAGCCCAGTCCCAACTGTCTCTCTCAGCTTTATATATATACTAGCGACTTGCCCGTCAAAAATGACGGAAATAAAATTGTAATGCGCCGAAGGGGCTCACATTGGGTGGCAAACAGCATTGCCAGCATTACAATTTTATTGCCGTCATTTTTGACGGGCAGGTTGCTAGTATATATTCTCTCCCCTCTTCCTCCCCTGTGTCTCTTTCCCCCTCTCCCTCCCCTGTGTCTTCCTCCCCTCTGTCTCTTATCCTCATCCTGTGTCTCTTTCCCCCTCCACTGTGTCTCTTCTCCCCTCTCCCCTATGTCTCTTACCCCCTCTCCACTGTGTCTCTTACCCCCTCTCCCTTGTGTTTCTTACCCCTTCTCCCCTGTGTCTCTTACCCCCTCTCCCCTGTGTCTCTTACCCCCTCTCCCCTGTGTCTCTTCCCCTCATCCCGTGTCTTCCACCCCTGTGTCTCTTCCCCCCGTGTCATTTTCCCTTCCCCTTTCCATCCTCCTCCTCCCTCCCCTCATCCTCCCTCCCTCCCCACCTCTCCAATTAACCCCCCCTCCCCTCAATTACCTTCATCAGCTGCTCCTGCTGCTGTCCATCGAGTCTTCCGGCTGTGTCGGGGCCCGGCATATGCTAATGACGCAAATGTGACGTCACTTCATAAGCATATGCTGGGTCCCAACACAGAAGACGCGATGTGGCGTAGCGAGATGAAGGTAATGGATGAGGGGAGGGAGGAGAATGAGGGGAGGGAGGGGGATGAGGGGAGGGAGGGGGAGGATGAGGGGAGGGAGGAAGGAGGAGGATGAGGGGAAGGAAGGAGGAGACACCGGGGGTGATGCCCTCTCCCTCTCCCCTCACTTACCTTCATCAGCTGCCCCTTCTGTTCTCCATTGCGTCCGCCCGGCATATGCTAATGACGGGACGCGCATGTGACGGGTCCTGACACAGCCAGAAGAAGCGATGGAGAGCAGAAGGAGCAGATGAAGGTAAGTGAGGGGAGAGGGGGGTTATTGTCGAGGTGGAAAGGGATGAGGATGATGGGAAGGAGGAGGAGACACTTTGGCAGTGATGCGAGGCTGGGGGTTTCGCGATGAGCATCTCCAGCGCTCATCTCGAGTTCTTCCCGGCAGGAACCAGGTAGTGCTGTGGGCCTTGCAGTTACGGACCGCAGGTGCGCCGCAAACAGCTCACATCGCAGTTGCGGCCCCTATTGCCTGTCCCGCGGGACGTAGGGATGAACGCCTAGGCTGCTCATCTCCACGAGTACAAGAAGCGCCTTCGGTGCTTGTAACGGCTACCCCGGTAGTAAGAGGGTACCAGCCGTTGGAGACGTCCTTTTCCCTGGCAAGCTGCTGTGTAAAAGTGAAGTTGGTATAATCCCATCCAAGAGTTCCAGAGGGAGAGTCAGGTTCAGCATTAAATATCCATATAGAAGCACTGCACAGTCTCAGAAGCCCAGACAAACCATATTGGACGACACTTTCTTGGGAGTCAAAGAATACTGTCTTTATTTTGTTGTGCAGAGATATATATACACATCTCTTCCCACAGGCAATACACATCCCCCATAGTTGGCCACACAATACACATAGAGGGACAATAGGTGGGTCACACCTCCCTGAGGCTACCTGGCTACTTTGATACAATCAGACATTGATTAGATCATCCTTCCCTTTGTTCCATCTTCACAATGTGAACACTTCACACAATGGACCTCTCTTGCTTATGAGGAGCCCTTGTAATAGGATTATCTATTATGCCAAGGTCTGCAATAGTCTGGGCTAAAATTCTGCAGAGCATAAACCAACATACATACAGTATAACAGAAGGATCATATTTTAACCATAATAATTAAATAACCATAAAACAGTGTAAAACAGTAATGGTTTGCGTTACACACCTCCCCCGTGACCATAAGCCGGCATACACGGTCTGATTCCAACGGATCGGCCTGGGGATGTCCGGACCAAACGATTTGTTGGTCACTTCTACAGTTTGACAACCCATCAGCATTACTGCAATTCACATTTCCTCACATTTCAAGAACAAAACAAACGCACACTTCATACAGCATTCACAGCAATAAACATTTCAAGGAGAGGGAAAATACATTTTACAAACTGGTTTCAGACAATTAAATAATGAGGCAGAAAAGCATCAGCCTTCCAAAGGAACTGAAGTCCTTTAGCAAAACCGTCCCAAGTTGCAGAGTACATTCCTCCCCCAGCTCGTGGTCGAGCCCCTATTGTACAGGGCCCACTGTTCTTCCCCTGTACACCCACCCCAAAAAATCCAGGATCCCATCCCAACAGTCCAGGATCCCAGTGTCCAATAGGTGGGCCACAATCTCTGTCCCATAGAAACCCCTTTCCATATAAAACGTTCCCGCTCATCCCCTCTATCGTCGGCTAATGCTCGGTACTTTTGGAGGGTGGGGTCCTGTCTAGTTTCCCTCCCAAGCTCTTCGGGGGTGTCCCACGCTATGGGTCTCTCTGTGGCGTTAGTGCTAAGTGTTTGCTTGTGGCTTACCTGGGTCTCCCGACCTGTTGTAGGATCGTCCTTGGTATGGGTCTGTGAGCGGGTGGTCACGGGACAAGCAGCAGCAGTCGTGGGTAAAAAGGCTGAGGCTAGAGGGCCAATATCGTTGCCCAGCACGACCTCAGCAGGTAAATTGTCCATGATGCCTACTGTGGTCTTTCCCGACCCGACTCCCCAATCCAAGTGTACCCGGGCGGTGGGTAAGCGAAAAACAGCCCCCGCTGCGACACGAACAGCCACGGTACGATTAGATACATGTTCTGGTTTCACGAGATGTTTCTGCACCAAAGTGATGGTGGCGCCAGTGTCTCTTAAGCCTTGTGCTATCTGTCCATTCACACGCACCTCTTGGCGGTGATGCTGGCGGTTATCCGGGGAGGTAGCCTGTACGGAGTTGGCCTCATACAAGATTCCCAAACACTCCTCAGGACTCCCTTTGATTTTCAGGCAGTGAGCAGCAGAGGGACGTGATAGCGGGGTCTCTGTGTGGGGTGTTGTGCGCCTCTATTTGTTATTGGCTGATCTCAAAGGGCAATAACGGGCAATATGCCCTGTGTTGCTGCAGTGATGACATGTCACTTTGTAAGATTCCCGGGGCTGTTTGTAAGACCCCTGAGGGCGTGGAGGTCCTGGGGGTACTGGAGCCCGAAATTCTGTGCGTGCAGCATAGGTTGGGGTGCGTGCCTCTGTTCTAGGTGCTGGTCGTGTGGTACCTTGGCTCACCTTCCTTGTTTCTGTGTATTCATCTGCTAGTCGCGCTGCCTCAGTTAAGTTGGCAGGGCGGCGATCTCTCACCCAGTCCTGTATATCCGCAGCCAGATCTTGAAAGAAATGTTCCATCAAGAACAACTGTAACACTTCTTCTCCTGTGTTGGCATTGCACCCTCGCACCCAATGTGATGCCACCCTTTGTATTGTGTTTGCCCATTCCATGTGGGAGTCCACAGCCTTCTTCTTGGACTCCCGGAAGCGACGGCAGTATGCTTCTGGGGTTACGGCATATCGGGTTAGCAGCGCCTTTTTAACTTGCTGATATTGTAAAATATCCTCTGGAGCAAGAGCCCGAAAGGCTTCATTGGCTTTGCCCGACAATTTCCCCGACACAATAGTGACCCATTGGTCTGGTGGTACCTAGTGCAGTGAGCACTGCCTCTCAAAGTCAGCCAAATATCCATCTATTTCCTCCTCACTTTCTACAAAAGCTTTAAATGCAGTGAACGGTATTTTCTTTACTGTAGCAGTGGGTGGGGGGGTAGGAACTGCCTGTGTAATGGGCTGTCTAGCTCTTACCAGTTCCGTTTCTTGTCTCCTCTTAGTTTCTATCTCCTCCCTTGTTTCCCGGAGCAGCTGGTTTATTAGTTCCACGGACGTTTCTGGATACAAGGATAATCTCCGCCGTACAATACCAGTAATTACATCGTCCTCGCTGACAGATGTAAAGGGCTCCGTTACTTCCATGGATCTATCCATTTCGTCCAGCTCCAGCAGGCAGTTATCAGCTCCCTCCGTGGCCTGTTACTGGCACTCCTACCACGACTCTCCAATAAATCTTTTAGTGTGGGTCTTTTCAGCTTGGCCTACTGAGACTCCATTCAGCACTTGCTCTCTGGATAGAAGGACCATCCCACCGCTGCCAACCAATGTAACGGCTACCCCGGTAGTGAGAGGGTACCAGCTGTTGGAAACGTCCTTTTCCCTGGCAAGCTGCTGTGTAAAAGTGAAGTTGGTATAATCCCATCCAAGAGTTCCAGAGGGAGAGTCAGGTTCAGCATTAAATATCCATATAGAAGCACTGCGCAGTCTCAGAAGCCCAGACCACCCATATTGGACGACACTTTCTTGGGAGTCAAAGAATACTGTCTTTATTTTGTTGTGCAGAGATATATATACACATCTCTTCCCACAGGCAATAGACATCCCCCATAGTTGGCCACACAATACACATAGAGGGACGATAGGTGGGTCACACCTCCCTGAGGCTACCTGGCAACTTTGATACAATCAGACATTGATTAGATCATCCTTCCCTTTGTTCCATCTTCACAATGTGAACACTTCACACAATGGACCTCTCTTGCTTATGAGGAGCCCTTGTAATAGGATTATCTATTATGCCAAGGTCTGCAATAGTCTGGGCTAATATTCTGCAGAGCATAAACCAACATACATACAGTATAACAGTAGGATCATATTTTAACCATAATAATTAAATAACCATAAAACAGGGTAAAACAGTGATGGGTTCCGTTACAGTGCTCCTTGCCAGCAACTGCGGCCCTTGCTTTGTGAGGGCTGCAGTTGCTGCAGGGTTGCTGTGCGAGCTGGCAACGTTAGCAACAACTCGTATTGCTCACAACTATATATGTGGTATAAATAGAAAATGAATAGTAGATATAAAAGCCCATCTGAAAGTCTAAAAATAACTTAAAAACTTATTTCCTGCTCAGATTTCCAAGAAATGCAGTCATTTTGCTGCATTCCGGTGGAATACATACATATACACTGTGTCTCTTCCCCCCTCTCCCTTCCCTGTGTCTGTTCCCCCCTCTACTCCCTCTGTGTCTGTTCCCCCCTCTACTCCCTCTGTCTCTGTTCCCCCTCTACTCCCTCTGTGTCTGTTTGCTCCTTCTCCCTCCCCTGTGTCTGTTTCCCCCTCTCCCCTGTGTTGGAGAGGGGGAAAGAGAGGGGAGGGAGGAGGAGGATGAGGGGATAGAGGAGGCGGATGAGGGGAGGAAGGAGGAGGATGAGGGGAGGGAGAAGGAGGATAAGGGAGAAGGAGGATAAGGGAGGACGAGGATGAGGGGAGGGATGAGAAGGATGAGGGGAGGGAGGAGAAGGATGAGGGGAGGGAGGAGAAGGATGAGGGGAGGGAGGGAGGAGGAGGAGGAGAAGGAGGGGAAGGAGGATAAGGGGAGGGAGGAATGGAGGAGGATGAGGGGAAGGAGGGAGGAGACACTAGTGGTGATGCCCCTCTCCCTCTCCCCTCACTTACCTTCATCCACTGCTCCTTCTGTTCTCCATTGCGTCTTCCAGCTGCGTCCGCCCGGCATATACTAATAACGTGAAGCTCATTAGCATATGCCGGGTCCAGACTCAGCCGGAAGACGGGATGGAGAGCAGAAGGATGAGCTGATGAAGGTAACTGAGGGGAGGGGGGTAAATGTAGAGGGGGAAAGGGATGAGGATGAGGGGAAGAAAGGAGGAGACCCTTTGGGGGTGAAGCGAGCCTGGGGGGCCTCGCAATGAGCACCACTGGCGCCCATCGCAAGTTCTTTGGGGGTATATTCCATTGTGATTGGCTGATGGCAATAAAGCCTTAGGATTGGTTCAAATAAAGATTGACAGGTGTGTTATCCAATCACCGTTGTATTTTGGGGTGTATACTTTTTTCATTGGTTCACAAATGGGGTCTTCTCATTGGCTGAATTTGATAGACAGCCTTTTCAGCCAATCAGAAGCTGCCATTGCCAATTTTATTCTGGAACACTCCATAGGAAGGTCATTAGCGTCTGAGACATCCGCCAGGGCAGATGTGTGTCTCTTTTTTTTTTTTTTTATGCGCGGATGCTTCCGGAGAAGACGAGGAGGCGGAGACATCGCGGAAAGGTGAGTATAATGTAGAATGTGTTTATTTAACTTTGGTTTATGTTTACTAATGTAATGTTTTTTTTTACAGGAATAGCGCCGGACAAGACGCAAAGATGGACGACGGAACAAACATGCTCGGACGTGACATGCTCGGACGTGACATGCTGGGACGGGACATGCTGGGACGGGACATGCTGGAAAGGTGAGTATAATATTTAGAATATTTAGAATGTTTAGTTATTTCATGTAAATGTGTTGTATTAATTTTTTTAATCTTTTTTACCGTAGGTTGCTGATCTGAAGAAACATCTCAAAGGTAAGTGGTGTTAATTATTTTATTGTAGCTTAGAATTAGGGTAGCTATATATAGATAGCATGTATTGTATATTAGATAGATAGGGGGATGTATTATTAGATAGTATTGTATATTAGATAGTGGGATGTATATTACATTATATAGTGGCATGTATATTAGATAGTGGCATGTATATTAGATAGTGGCATGTATATTAGATAGGGTGTATTGTATTTAATTTAATTGTATTTTATTTAATTGTATTCTATTGTATTTTATTTAATTGTGTTGTATTGTATTATATGTATTTCATTTTCAGATGTGTAATTTAAAAAAAAAATGTAGTGAGGGGGGGTTGTAATGTATTTTGTTATTTTCTGTAATGTTCCTTTTTTTATTTTTTGTGACTTAGGTTTTTTTTTTTTCTGTAATGTACATTTTTTATTTTTGGTGATTTTAGCTTTTTTTATTTTATGTAATGTAGATTTCTGTTTTTTGAGGAATTTAGTTACCGTATATACTCGAGTATAAGCCGACCCGAGTATAAGCCGAGGCACCCATTTTACCACAAAATACTGGGTAAAATGAGTGACTCGAGTATAAGCCGAGGGTGGGAAATGTGCTTCCCCCTGTGGTCCTCTTGTGCCCTCTGTGTCCCCCTCTCCCTTCCCTGTGTCTCTTCCCCCCTCCCTTATCACCCTCCTCAACCCCACTCCTCAACCTCCCTCTTCATCCTTAACCTCCCTCCTCATCCTCAACCTCCCTCCTCATCCTCAACCTCCCTCCTTAACCCCCCCATCCTCAACCCCCTCCTCAACCTTCCTCCTCAACCCCCCCATGCTCAACCCCCTCCTCAACACCCCCATCCTCATCCTCAACCCCCATCCTCAACCTCCCTCCTCAACCTCAACCCCCTCAACCCCCCTCCTCAACCTCAACCCCCTCAACCCAAACCTACCTCCTCAACCTCAACCTCCCCCCTCAATCCCCCTCAACCCCAACCCCCCTCAATCCCCCCCTCCTCAACCCCACTCCTCAACCTAAACCCCCCTCAACCCCCCTCCTCCACGTAAACCCCTTAAATACCTCCCCCCTCTCCCCTCACTTACTTGCTTGTGCTCCGGCCTCCGCTCCTTGACCCGACGCTCATGTGACGTCACATGCACGCCGCGTCATTAGCATATACTGGGTGCCAGCACCCGGTATATGCTAATGACGCAGCGCGCATGTGACGTCACATGCGCGCCGGCGCCGGGTCAAGGAGCGGAGGCCGGAGCACAAGCAGGTAAGTGAGGTGAGAGGGGGGAGGTATTTAGGGGGGTTTAGGTGGAGGAGGGGGGTTGAGGGGTGTCATGAACGATTTGGGGCCATGATGGGACCCCTTGCAACCCACAAGTAACTCTGCTATTTGGAATGCTGGCACACTGGGTGTTAATGTCAAGAACTATTACAACGGACCAGAAACTTGTTGTTGGGGACTGAACTACAATAATTAATTTGGTGGTTACTAGATCATGTTATATGCACTGTAATAATGCATCTGTGATAGAAGTAGGCCCTAGGATGCTAGAATTATCGAAAAAATACTGTAGTCACTTATGTGACAAAGGGTTAATCTTCTATAGAATCTTTATGGCCCTGCAATCGGCCACGTGTGAAGGCTCTGGCTTTATTCATGAAAGGGGGAACTAGTTTTATGGCTCTGTAAGAGGAGAAAAAAAAGGTGTAATTAGAAGAAAGCCAGATGCTTCTATACATCTGGAAATCATGTGGGTGAGGGGGGATAGCAAGCTATTTGCCTAAGAGGATGGGCTAGAAGTGGGGGGAGGTCTGGTATTTTGTGTAATCTTTCTGTGTTTATATATATCTCTGTAACAATAAAGAAGTGGCCAGTCTGACTTTGGACACACTAACAAAAGGTTGTGTCAGAGTCTGCTTGTACTAATCCAAGGTACATGGTGTGTGATTCTTAGATCCTAGGAACAGGGGTCTGATGCTGCCTGTCTCTGCGGTAATGATGCTGTCATCTGAAGTGTCTGCTGGTGTCGAGATCTGAACAAAAAGTTTCAACCGTAGAGAGAGAGAGATTTGGGGTGAGCGTGGTCCCCCAAATCAGGCGGGCGTGACAAGGGGGGTTTAGATTGAGGAGCGGGAGGGAAAGAGACACGGGGGGGTAGAGAGACACACGGGGGGGGTTAGAGACACACGGGGGGGGGTAGAGACACACGGTGGGGTTAGAGACACACGGGGGGTTAGAGACACACGGGGGGGTTAGAGAGACACGGGGGGAGAGTGACTTGAGTATAAGCCAAGGGGGCCCTTTTTTGCATTAAAAAAAGGGCTGAAAAACTCGGCTTATACTCGAGTATATACGGTAATTAGTTATATATAAAAATAAAAAATAAATAAATTATCAATTCCCTCCTGATCCCAGACATCGGTGACCGGACTTCTCCCTGGATCAATACTGCCTCTCTAATTATCCATGATAACCCTGAATTCCCTTTTTAATTAGAAATAAATCCAGTCCCCTTTTAAAGTTATCTATCGAATCCGCTGTCACCACCTCCTTTGGTAGAGAATTCCACAGATTAACCACCCTTACTGTGAAGAACCCTTTTCTTTCTTTAAGGTGGAATCTTTTATTCCTCTAACCTCAAAGGGTGTCCTCTTGTCAGTTGAAAACCTCTTGGCACAAAAAGCTCCCTTGACAAATCTTTATACTGACCCTGGATATATTTATATAAGGTAATCATATCCCGTCTTAGACACCTTTTTTCTAGAGAAAATACGTTTAATTTGGTTAGTCTTTCTTCATAACTTAGCCCCTCCATTCCCCTTATTAGTTTTGTTGCCCTTCTCTGTACTTTTTCCAGCTTTAAAATGTCCTTTTTATGAAGTCGTGCCCAAAATTGTCCTCCATATTCCAAATGAGGGCGTACTAGAGATTTGTATAGTGGCAGAATTATATTTGCTTCCCTGGCTTCTATACCCTTCCTAATACATGCTAATATTGTATTTGCCTTTGCAGCTGCTGCTTGGCTTTGAGCACTGTTACCTAGGTGGTTGTCCACAAGCACTCCCAAATCCCTTTCAATATCTGATACCCCTAGATTTGATCCATTAAGATTATAAATTGCAATTCCTTCCCAGATGCATAACTTTACATTTATTTGTATTAAATCTCATCTGCCATTTAGATGCCCATTCCTCAATTTTATGTAAATCCCTTTGGAGGGAAAGCACATCATTACCTGATTTAATTACCTTGCACAACTTTGTGTCATCGGCGAAAATGGAGACCCCACACTACAATCCTACCTCTAAGTCATTAATAAATATGTTAAAAAGGACCTAATATGGATGTGATCTTACAGACTAATGGATATGATCTTACACGATTAATGGATGTAAACTTACACAACTAATGTATATAAACTTACACAACTAATGGATGTAAACTTACACGACTAATGTATGTGATCTTACACGACTAGTCGATGTGAACTTACATGACTAATGTTTGTGATCTTACACGACTAATGGATGTAAACTTACACGACTAATGGGTGTGATCTTACACGACTAATCTATGTAAACTTACACGACTAATGGATGTAAACTTACACGACTAATGGATGATATCTTACACAACTAATGGATGTGAACTTACACGACCAATGGATGTGATCTTACACGACCAATGGATGTAAACTTACACGACTAATGGATGTGAACTTACACAACTAATGTATGTAAACTTACACGACTAATGGATGTAAACTTACGTATGTAAACTTACACAACTAATGGATGAGATCTTACACGACTAATGAATGTGAACTTACACGACTAATGGATGTGAAATTATATGACTAATGGATGTATGTGAACTTACACGACTAATGGATGTAAACTTACACGACTAATGGATGTGAACATAAACAACTAATGGATGTAAACTTACACGGCTAATGGATGTGAACTTACACGACTAATGTATGTAAACTTACACATCTAATGGATGTGAACTTACACGACTAATGTATGTAAACTTACACGTCTAATGGATGTGAACTTACACGACTAATGTATGTAAACTTACACGACTAATGAGTGTGAACTTACTCAACTAATGGATGTGAACTTACACGACTAATGGATGTGATCTCACACGACTAATGGGTGTGAACTTACACGACTAATGGATGTAAACTTACACGACTAATGTATGTGATCTTACATGACTAGTGGATGTGAACTTACACGACTAATGGATGTGATCTTACACGACTAGTGGATGTCAACTTACACGACTAATGGGTGTGAACTTACAGGACTAATAGTTGTGAACTTACACGACTAATGGATGTGATCTTACACGACTAATGTATGTGAACTTACACGACTAATGGATGTAAACTTACACGACTAATCTATGTAAACTTACACGACTAATGGATGTGAACTTACACGACCAATGTATGTAAACTTACACGACTAATGGATGTGAACTTACACAACTAATGTATGTAAACTTACACGACTAATGGATGTAAACTTACGTATGTAAACTTACACAACTAATGGATGAGATCTTACACGACTAATGAATGTGAACTTACACGACTAATGGATGTGAACTTACACGACTAATGGATGTAAACTTACACGACTAATGGATTTGAACATAAACAACTAATGGATGTAAACTTACACGACTAATGAATGTGAACTTACTCAACTAATGGATGTAAACTTACACGACTAATGTATGTGATCTTACACGACTAGTGGATGTGAACTTACACGACTAATGGATGTAAACTTACACGACTAATGGATGTAAACTTATATGATTAATGTATGTAAACTTACACGTCTAATGGATGTGAACTTACACGACTAATGGAGGATATCTTACACGACCAATGGATGTAAACTTACACGACTAATGGATGTGAACTTACACAACTAATGTATGTAAACTTACACGACTAATGTTTGAGATCTTACTTGACTAATGGATGTGAACTTACACGACTAATGGATGTGAAATTATATGACTAATGGATGTATGTTAACTTACACAACTAATGGATGTGAATTTACACGACTAATGGATGTGAACATAAACAACTAATGGATGTAAACTTACACAACTAATGGATGTGAACATAAACAACTAATGTATGTAAACTTACACGACTAATGGATGTGAACATAAACAACTAATGTATGTAAACTTACACGACTAATGGATGTGAACTTGCACAACTATCACATTACACAACTAATGTATGTAAACTTACACGACTAATGGATGTAAACTTACACAACTAATGGATGAGATCTTACACGACTAATGGATGTGAACTTACACGACTAATGTATGTGAACTTACACGACTAATGGATGTATGTGAACTTACACGACTAATGGATGTAAACTTACACGACTAATGGATGTGAACTTACACAACTAATGTATGTAAACTTACACGTCTAATGGATGTGAACTTAAACAACTAATGTATGTAAACTTACACGACTAATGTATGTAAATGTACACGTCTAATGGATGTAAACTGACAGGACTAATGGATGTGAACTTACACAACTAATGTATGTAAACTTACACGACTAATGGATGCAAACTTACACAACTAATGGATGTAAACTTTCATGACTAATAGATGTGAACTTACACAACTAATGGATGTAAACTTACAAGACTAATGCATGTAAACTTTCATGACTAATGGATGTGAACTTACACGACTAATGGATGTAAACTTACACGACTAATGGATGTAATCTTACACGACTAATGGATGTGATCTTACACGACTAATGGTTGTGAACTTATATTAATCTCTTGTGACATTTGAGTTGGAAATAAATGACGTGTCTACAAGATGACGCTAACAGTAAAGCCGCCATTGAGGCCTCCTGAGACTTGAGAGATGACTCTACATTCCTGCACTTTATCACGATCCCCTTTTCTAGGACCCAGTGTCACTCCGTGTAACACGCGAATCTGAAGCGCAATCTCATGTTATTATGTCTTCCCCGGGAGTGTCATAACCTTTATTGATGGCACATATATGTTCTAGTACACGTCTCTGGATCTGATGTATTATTTTTCACTCACATGTTATAATATACAAACATCCCTTTTAGTAGATATGTGTTACATGTGGTGGGACGTGTGGATTGTGTTATGGCGCTATATGGTTACATGCTTTACACCGTACACATACAAACGTCCCTTTTAGTGATTCTTTTCCTCATAGAGTTAGTTTGTCTCGTATCTTCTGGCTTCTTCTTAGATTACAGATACTTGTGATGGTTCCCCTGAATTTAACTCCTCATCTGCTGGTGGCCAGTGCCAATGCTTTGTAAGATGGAGGTTTCTTTATTTCCCATAGTTTCTTTGTTATTGAGAGATCCAGGACATGATGTATGAATCTTGATTTTCACAGGTAGATTTTAATCCAAATAGGGTTTTGTTCAACAAATTGATGAAGTTCTGGAAATCTTGAGAGGTTTCCATCCAAAATACCAAAATATCATCGATGAAGCTGTACCATAGCTGGGTGTATTGTAAGAAATCCAACATGGAATCATCAGACATTTGGTGCCCATGGAAAATAGGCATCTTTACTCAGTTGTAATTGGAGAGTGATACAGCTGTGAGTGTCCAGTGATCTAGTCATTTTTATATATATACTAGCGACTTTCCCCATCAAAAATGGCGGCAATACACTTTGAAGGCAGGCAATGCTGTTTGCCACACAATGTGAGGCTTTTGCTCCTCTGAGCACCTTCGGCACTCATTGCTCCCCTCTCTCTTCGGGTACTTCAACTTTCCTACTTTGCAATGATCACCTTCGGCGCTCATTGCAAGCCCCACGATGAGCGACGTCGGCACTCATCGTGTGGCTCGCAATAAGTGCCTTTGGCGCTCATTGTGTACCTTTCCTCCCACCTACTGTACAGGCCACTCACTGCGTTCTCCTTTGTATAATTTCGAAGTGTTGCGTGCCTGGTGTTGTTCGTGTAAGTGTTACTGGGTTCTCCATCGTGTATTTTCTAAGTCCCGCATGCTTGGCATTGGTGCGCCTCGTTTTCATCCAGTTTCAGATTTTTTGCGTTTTTTGTTTAATTTGCTTGCAACCTCACTTCCAGGCTTCCTGTGTCTCCCCTCGTGCTGTGTATGAGCTCGGCGCTCATTGCAGCCTATGGTCTTAGCAGCTGCTTAAGTGCTGGGCAGCTGCTTCGCCTCACTTTGCGAGGCTCGCATGTGTGACGTCGCTGCTGGCTGCAATGAGCGCCTTCAGGGCTCATTGCAGCCTAACTGCTGAGCGACTGCTTAAGTGGTGGGAGGCTGCTTCGCCTTGCTCTGCGAGGCGGGCAAGCGTGACGAGAAATGACAATTATTATATGTGATATCCATATAGATTGCAGTATAATTTGATACCTTTTGTGTTGGACAAATGTCTTATTTATAATGACGAGCTTTCGAAAGGTTCAACCTCTCTTTATCAAGTCTGAAGCAATACTACATGAGATGGAACCCTCAGTTTGAATAAAAACAGCAAATGCAGAGAGAGTGGAGACAGCCTCTGACACAATCAGGTAAATACATATATGGGGTAATAAACACAACATAGTATAGGAAACATATAAAGACATAGTTACATGTAATTTAGGTTGAAAAAAATACTTTAGTCCATCAAGTTCAACCTTTTTAGATCTCCTCTGATCTGCAATATGCAGATTTATTGTTAATTAATCCAGAAGAAGCAAACCGAGAAAAACTTGATGAAACCTGCCAATTATCTCAAAAGGGAAAAAAATATAAAATTCCTTCGTGACCCCAGAAACTGGCGATCGGTTTCATCCCTGGATCAATACTCCCTCTCTATTTATCCCTTAATGCCTTTTTTATTTAAAAATAAATCCAATCCCTTTTTAAAGTTATCTATCAAATCCGCTGTCACCACCTCCCTTGGTAGAGAATTCCACAGATTAACCACCCTTACTGTGAAGAACCCTTTTCTTTCTTTAAGGTGGAATCTTTTTACTTCTAACCTCAAAGGATGTCCTCGTCAGTTGAAAACCTCTTGGCACAAAAAGCTCCCGTGACAAATCTTTATACTGACCCTGGATGTATTTATATAAGGTAATCATATCTCCTCTTAGACGCCTTTTTTCTAGAGATAATAAGTGTAATTTGGTTAGTCTTTCTTCATAACTTAGTTTTGTTGCCCTCCTCTGTACCTTTTCCAGCTCTAAAATGTCCTTTTTATGAAGTGGTGCCCAAAATTGTCCTCCATATTCCAAATGAGGGCGTACTAGAGATTTGTATAGTGGCAGAATTATATTTGCTTCCTTGGCTTCTATACCCTTCTTAATACATGCTAATATTTTACTTGCCTTTGCAGCTGCTGCTTGGCATTGAGAACTGTTAACTAGGTGGTTGTCCACAAGCACTCCCAAATCCCTTTTAATATCTGATACTCCTAGATTTGCTCCTTTAAGATTATAAATTGCATGGCTATTTTTCCTTCCCAAATGCATAACCTTACATTTATTTGTATTAAATCTCATCTGCCATTTAGATGCCCATTCCTCAATTTTATGTAAATCCCCTTGGAGGGAAAGTACATCATTATCTGATTTAATTACCTTGCACAACTTTGTTTCATCAGCAAAAATGGAGACACTACTTTCCATTCCCACCTCTAAGTCATTAATAAATATGTTAAAAAGTAATGTACCTAATACTGAATCCTGAGGAACCCCACTTACCACATTAGTCCAATCTGAGTATGTTCTATTTACAACAACCATTTGTTTCCTGTCTTTAAGCCAGCTCTCAATCCATCAGCAAATATTTACTGCAATTCCTGTATCCCTTAGTTTGCACAATGGTCTCCCATGTGGCACTGTATCAATAGCATTTGCAAAATCCAAACGGTCTACATCCACTGAGTTGCCTTGATCCAAGTTCCTACTAACCTCCTCATAGAAACTAATTAGATTTGTTTGACACAACCTATCCCACATAAATCCATGTTGGCTCCTACTTATAATCCTGTTTAAATAGACATATTCTTGTATATTATCCCTTATTAACCCTTCTAAAAACAGCCCCACTACAGAAGTGAGGCTTACTGGTCTATAATTCCCCGGATTTGCTCTTGCTCCCTTTTTAAATATAGGTATCACATCAGCTTTTCTCCAGTAATCTGGTAGAGACCCTGTGTTGAGTGAGTCTTGACAGATTAGATATAATGGTTTGTGTAACGGCTACCCTAGTTGGTGAGGGGTACCTGCCGTTGGAGACATCCTTTTCTGAAGCAAGGTGCTGTGCAGTAATGAAATGTTTATTCCCATCCACGATATCCCATTGTATAATCCAGGAGTGCTGTAAAATGTGGCAGAGTAACGGTACCATAAATCCCCCCCCCAAGAACGAGACAAGGCTACGTTTTGAAGGGTCAAAGAAGTCTCCTTTACTAAAAACAAAAACACATTTTTAAACACTTCACATACACAGTAGGGGCAGTGACTACCTTTGGTCAACCCCTAATTACCTCTGGCCAATCAGACAGGGTTAATGCGTGGTAGCCAGGAGTCCCCTCCCCCAGGAGCCGCCCACTAGGCGTGGCTAACTGCTCATTCTCCCTCTGACGGTGGAGAGAGTAACATCTATAAGCTCACTTATTCCCCTGCTGGGAGTATGTGGAAACCCCAGGTCATCTCATTATTCAAGAGGCCCTACCCCCATTGTTCATGGTGCCATCTTGTCTGCTAAAACCCTTTTGTTCTGCTATCTCTTGTGTGGTTTAGCAAATACTATTAAGAGGCAGATGGGCAACTCCTGACCAAGTGTATGAGACCAAAGATATGTGACTGCATACCACACAATACAATATTTTTACAGATATAATAACAACATTTTATAACCCAGAACATATCTGCAGATAGCTTAGGTCTGAGCACACATTATTACTGAATGGCGCTCAGACCACATACATACAGTATAACAGTAGGATCATATTTTAACCAAGAATTACATAACCATAAAACAGGGTAAAACAGTGATGGGTTCCGTTACACACCTCCCCCATGACAATAAGCCGGCATACACGGTCTGATCCCAACGGATCGGCCTGGGGATGTCCGGACAAAAGTATTTGTTGGTCACTTCTATAGTTTGACAACCCATCAGCATTACTGCAATTCACATTTCCTCACATTTCAAGAACAAAACAAACGCACACTTCATACAGCATTCACAGCAATAAACATTTCAAGGAGAGGGAAAATACATTTTACAAACTGGTTTCAGACAATTAAATAATGAGACAGAAAAGCATCAGCCTTCCAAATGAACTGAAGTCCTTTAGCAAAACCATCCCAAGTTGCAGAGTACATTCCTCCCCCAGCTCGTGGTTGGGCCCCTATTGTACAGGGCCCACTGTTCTTCCCCTGTACACCCACCCAAAAAAATCCAGGATCCCATCCCAACAGTCCAGGATCCCAGTGTGCAAAAGGTGGGCCACAATCTCTGTCCCATAGAAACCCCTTGACATATAAAACGTTCCCGCTCATCCCCTCTATCGTCGGCTAATGCTCGGTACTTTTGGAGGGTGGGGTCCTGTCTAGTTTCCCTCCCAAGCTCTTCGGGGGTGTCCCACGCTATGGGTCTCTCTGTGGCATTAGTGCTAAGTGTCTGCTTGTGGCTTACCTGGGTCTCCCGACCTGTTGTAGGATCGTCCTCGGTATGGGTCTGTGAGCGGGTGGTCACGGGACAAGCAGCAGCAGTCGTGGGTAAAAAGGCTGAGGCTAGAGGGCCAATATCGTTGCCCAACACGACTTCAGCAGGTAAATTGTCCATGATCCCGACTGTGATCTTTCCCGACCCGACTCCCCAATCCAAGTGTACCCGGGCAGTGGGTAAGCGAAAAACAGCCCCCCCTGCGACACGGACAGCAACAGTACGGGTAGATACATGCTCTGGTTTCACAAGATGTTTCTCGCACCAAGGTGATGGTAGTGCCAGTGTCCCATAGGCCTTGTGATACCTGTCCATTTACACGCACCTCCTGGCGGTGATGCTGGCGGTTATCTGGGAATGCAGCTTGTATGGGGTTTGCCTCGTACAGGATGCCCAAACACTCCTCAGGGCTCCCTTCGGTTTCCAGGCAGTGAGCAGCAGAGGTACGTGATAAAGGGATCTCTGGGTTATTGGTCGGGCGCCTCCAGTTGTTATTGGCTGATCCGAAGGGGCAATAACGAGCAATATGCCCCGGGTTGCCGCAGCGATGGCACGTCATTTTGTAAGAATCCCGGGGTTGGTGGTTAGACCCCTGAGGCCGTGGCAGTCCTGGGGATACTGGGGCCCGAAATTCTGTGCGGGCAGCGGGCATTGAGGTGCGTTGCTCTGCTCTAGAGGTTGGTCGTGTGGACCCTTGGCTCACCTTTCTGGACTCTGCGTATTCGTCCGCTAGCCGTGCTGTCTCGATTAAGTTAGCAGGCTGACAATCTCTCACCCAATCCTGTATGTCTGCCGGCAGATATTGGAAGAAATGTTCCATCAGGAATAGCTGTAGTACTTCCTCTCCTGTGTTGGCATTGCACCCTCGCACCCAATGTGATGCCACCCTTTGTATCTTGCTGGCCCATTCCATGTGGGAGTCTGCAGCCTTCTTTTTAGACTCCCTGAAGCGACGGCGATATGTTTCCGGGGTGACGGCATATCTGGTGAGCAGTGCAGCCTTCACCCGGCGATACTGCGCAATGTCTTCCTCAGTAAGCGCCCGAAAAGCCTCATTTGCTTTTCCTGATAGCTTTCCAGCCAAAATAGTGACCCATTGGTCTGGTGGTATTTGGTGTAGTGAGCACTGCCTCTCGAAGTCAGCCAAATATCCATCAATTTCTTCCTCACTTTCCACAAACGCTTTGAAGGCAGTGAACAGTATTTTCTTTACTGTAGCAGCGGGTGGGGAAGTATGAACTGTATGTGCCAGGGGTTGTCTAGCTCTTGCCAGTTCAAGTTCGTGCCCCCTCCTATTTTGTATCTCCGTTCTCGCTTCCCGCAACAGCTGATCTATTAGCTCCACAGATGTTGCTGGGTACATGGATAATCTCCGCTGAACCAGGTTTGTAATTTCCTCCTCCTCGCTGACAGGGGTAGGTTGGTCCACGACCTCCATGGATCGATCCATCTCGTCCAGCTCCAGTAGGTCAGCTATCAGCTCTCTCCGTGGTCGGTTGTTGGCACTCCTTCCTCTGGTTTCCAAGAGATCCTTTAGTGTGGGTCTTTTCAGTTTAGCGTACTGGGATTCCATTCAGCACTTGCGTTGGGGATGAAAAGGACCATCCCACCGCTGCCAACCAATGTAACGGCTACTCTAGTTGGTGAGGGGTACCTGCCGTTGGAGACATCCTTTTCTGAAGCAAGGTGCTGTGCAGTAATGAAATGTTTATTCCCATCCACAATATCCCATTGTATAATCCAGGAGTGCTGTAAAATGTGGCAGAGTAACGGTACCATAAATCCCCCCCCCAAGAACGAGACAAGGCTACGTTTTGAAGGGTCAAAGAACTCTCCTTTATTAAAAACAAAAACACATTTTTAAACACTTCACATACACAGTAGGGGCAGTGACTACCTTTGGTCAACCCCTAATTACCTCTGGCCAATCAGACAGGGTTAATGCGTGGGAGCCAGGAGTCCCCTCCCCCAGGAGCCACCCACTAGGCGTGGCTAACTGCTCATTCTCCCTCTGACGGTGGAGAGAGTTACATCTATAAGCTCACTTATTCCCCTGCTGGGAGTATGGGGAAACCCCAGGTCATCTCATTATTCAAGAGTCCCTACCCCCATTGTTCATGGTGCCATCTTGTCTGCTAAAACCCTTTTGTTCTGCTATCTCTTGTGTGGTTTAGCAAATACTATTAAGAGGCAGATGGGCAACTCCTGACCAAGTGTATGAGACCAAAGATATGTGACTGCATACCACACAATACAATATTTTTACAGATATAATAACAACATTTTATAACCCAGAACATATCTGCAGATAGCTTAGGTCTGAGCACACATTATTACTGAATGGTGCTCAGACCACATACATACAGTATAGCAATGTGATCATATTTTAACCAAGAATTACATAACCATAAAACAGGGTAAAACAGTGATGGGTTCCGTTACAGTTTGGTTATTACAGCGCCCGGCTCCCTCAGTACCCTTGGATGTATTCCATCAGGACCCGGGGCTTTATTAACATTTATTTTTTCCAACCTCTTTTGGATTACTTCCTGTGTTAACCAATTATTTGGCAAAGGTAGTGTAGCCCCATTATGTTGCAGCCTCCCTTGTGTATACTGAAGAAAAGAACCTATTTAGCTCATCTGCCTTTTCCTGGTCACTAATTATCAGACTGTGTCACATTGTAATGTTCCTATAGCTTCCTTCCTCGCCTTCGTCCCATTAATATATATATACATGTTTAGGGTTAGTCTTACTCTCCTTTACATATATCTTGTCGTTTTCTATTTTAGCCAGTCTAATCGCCCTTTCCTTGGTGATTTCCTTGTATTTCTGTAAAGCAGTCTCTGTCCCCTCTTGTGTGTATAATATAAATGCCTGTTTTTTACTCCGTATCTTGATCTTTAAATCATTGTTAAGCCACATGGGTTGTGATTTACTCCTTTTACTTTTATTTCCACAGGGTATATGCCGATGTGTATGTATATTTAGTAAGGATTTATATGTTGTCCATTGTTGTAAATTGCCCTGCCCCTGTGAATTGCCCCAGCACCTGCCCCAGTGAATTGCCCCCATCACCTACCCCAGCCCCAGTGAATTGCCCCGTGACCCCCCAGCCCCAGTGAATTACCCCCATCACCTACCCCAGTCCCAGTGAATTGCCCTCCAGCCCCAGTAAATTACCACGTGACATCCCCCAGCCCCAGTGAACTGCCCCATCACCTGCCCTAGCCCCAGTGAGTTGCCACATGACCTCCCCCAGCCACAGGTAATTGCCTCTTCACCTGCCCCAGCACTAGTGAATTACCCTCCACCCCCAGTAAATTGCCCTGTGACCTCCCCCAGCCCAGTGAATTGCCCCATCACCTGCCTCAGCCTCAGTGAATTGCCCCGTGACCTGCCCCAGCCCTAGTGAATTGTCCCTTGACCTGCCCCTGCCCTAGTGAATTGTCCCATCACCAGCCCCAGCCCCAGTGAATTACCCTGTGACCTCCCCCAGCCCAGTGAATTGCAGGCCAGTCCCAGGTAATTGCCCCTTCACCTCCCCCTGCCCAGGTAATTTCCCCGAGACCTGCCCCAACCCTAGTGATTTGCCCTCCAGCCCCAGAGAATTAAACCCATCACCTCTACAAACCCCAGGTAATTGCCCCTTCACCTCCCCTGCCCCAGGTAATTGCCCTGTGACTTGCCTCAGCCCCAGTAAATTAACCCTTGACCTTCCCCAGCCCCAATGAATTCCCCTCCAGCCCCAGTAAATTGCTCTGTGACCTTCCCCAGCCCAAATGAATTGCCCCCATAACCTGCCCCACCCCCAGTGAATTGCCCCATAACCTCACCCAACCCCAGGTAATTGCCCCTTCACCTTCCCCTGCCCCAGTTAATTACCCAGCGACCTGCCCCACCCCAGTTAATTGCCCCATCACCTGCCTCAGTGCATTTCCCCATGTCCACCCCCAGCCCCAGTGAATTGCCACATCACCTGCCCCAGCCCCAGTGAATTGCCCTCCAGCCCCAGTAAATTACCCCGTGACATCCCCCAGCCCCAGTGAACTGCCCCATCACCTGCCCCAGTGAATCTCCCCATGTCCACCCCCAGCCCCAGTGAATTGCCCCATCACCTGCCCTAGCCCCAGTGAGTTGCCCCATGAGCTCCCCCAGCCACAGGTAATTGCCTCTTCACCTGCCCAAGCACTAATGAATTACCCTCCACCCCCAGTAATTGCCCTGTGACCTCCCCCCAGCCCCAGTGAATTGCCCTATGACCTGCCCCAGCCTCAGTGAATTGTCCCATCACCTGCCCCAGTCCCAGTGAGTTGCCCTGTGACCTGCCCCAGCCCCAGTGAATTGCAGCCCAGCCCCAGGTAATTGCCCCTTCACCTCCCCCTACCCAGGTAATTTCCCTGTGACCTACCCCAGCCCCAGTGATTTGCCCTTCAGCCCCAGAGAATTAAACCCATCACCTCCCCAAGCCCCAAGTAATTGCCCTGTGACTTGCCTCAGCCCCAGTAAATTAACCCTTGACCTTCCCTAGCCCCAAATGAACCCCCCTCTAGCCCAGTAAATTGTCCTGTGACCTTCGCCAAGCCCAAATGAATTGCCCCCATAACCTGCCCCAGCCCCAGTGAATTGCCCCAGGAACTCCCCCCACACAGACATGCACACTCACTCACAGACATACACACTCACACAGACATGCACACTAACTCACAGAAATACACACTCACACAGACATACACACTCTCATTCACAAAGACATACACAATCACTCACAGAGACATACACAGTCACTCACCAAAGTGATCCGAGGTTACATGTTTCCCCTTAAACCACTCAAGTGTTGCTTTAGCCGTGTGTTTGGGGTCATTGTCCTGCTGGAAGGTGACCCTCCGTCCTAGCCTCAAATCACACACAGAGTGGTGCAGGTTTTGCTCAAGAATATCCCTGTATTTAGCACCATCCATCTTTCCCTCAACTCTGACCAGTTTCCCATCCCCGGCTGCTGAAAAACATCCCCACAGCATGATGCTGCCACAGCCATGTGTCACTGTGGGGATGGTGTACTTTGGGTGATGTGATGTGTTGGGTTGGAATCTCACACATGCCTTTTCACAAACTCAAAACGTGCCATTTTGTTTTTTGCATAAAGTAATGGCTTTCTTGTGGCCACTCTGCCATAAAGCCCAACTCTATGGAGCTTACGGCTTATTGTCATCCTATGTACAGATACTCCAGTCTCTGCTGTGGATCTCTGCAGCTCCTCCAGAGTTACCTTAGGTCTCTGTGCTGCCTCTCTGATTAATGCCCTCCTTGCCCGGTCCGTGAGTTTTGGTGGGCGGCCGTCTCTTGGCAGATTTGATGTTGTGCCATGTTCTTTCCATTTGGTTATGATAGATTTGATGGTGGCTCCTGGGGATTATCAAAGATTTGGATATTTTTTTATAACCCAACGCTGACTTGTACTTCTCAACAACATTGTCCCTTACTTGTTTGGAGAGTTCCTTGGTCTTCATTGCAGTGTTTGGTTAGTGGTGCCTCTTGTTTAGATGTTGCAGTCTCTGGGGCCTTTCAAAAGAGGTGTGTATATGTAATGACAGATCATGTGACACTTAGATTGCACACAGGTGGACATCATTCCACTAATTATGTGACTTCTGAAGGTAATTGGTTGCACCAGAGCTTTTTATGGGTTTCAGAACAAAGGGGGTGAATACATACGCACATGACCATTTTTTGTTTTCTATTTCTAAAAAAATTGTTTTATGTATATATTTTTCTCATTTCACTTCACCAACTTAGGCTATTGTGTACTGATCCATCACATAACATTCAGATTAACAAGACATTGAACTTAAGGCGGTAATGTAACAAAATAGGTAAAAAGTCAAGGGGGTGAATACTTTTGCAAGGCACTGTATTTATGCTGGACCTAGCGATAATGTTCGAATGTTTGTGGGTAGAGTTAAATAGCGGAGCAGCAAATTCCAACAAAATATTAGTAGGAGTATGCTATAAACCCCCAAATATAGCTGAAAGTGGGGAAATACAATTATTGTTACAGATTGAAAATGCAGCTAAGCATGGTCAAGTTCTAATAATGGGAGATTTTAATTACCCTGAAACTTGATAAATGAGACCAGCAGCTCAGCTAAGGGGAGCAGGTTCTTGAGTACACTCAGGGATCATTATCTGGCCCAGGTTATACAGGAGCCTAAAAGAAATGAGGCCATCTTAGATTTACTCATTACAAATAATATTGATATTGTATCAAATGTGGAAATAGGGGAACCTTTGGGAAACAGTGATCACAACACGGACTTATTTGAGATTGAATTAAAAAACAGAACTTTAAGGGGCCAACAAAAACTATTAATTTTAAAAGCGCAGATTTTAACGGTCTAAGGGCAGCAATACAAAATATAGACTGGGACAGAGAACTGATGGGTAAAAACACTGAACATAAATGGACAACATTTAAATCCTTACTAAATATACATACACATCGGCATATACCGTGTGGGAATAAAAGTAAGTAAATCCCATCCAATGTGGCTTAACAATGATTTAAAGATCAAGATACGGAGTAAAAAACAGGCATTTAAATTATACAAACAAGAGGGGACAGAGACTGCTTTACGGGAATACAAGGAAATCACCAAGGAAAGGGCGATTAGACTGGCTAAAATAGAAAATGACAAGTTATATGTAAAGGAGAGTAAGACTAACCCTAAACATGTGTATAAATATATTAATGGGAAGAAGGCCAGGAAGGAAGCTATAGGATTATTACAATGTGACACAGGACGCCTGATAATTAGTGACCAGGAAAAGGCAGATGAGCTAAATAGGTTCTTTTCTTCGGTTTACACAAGGGAGGTACCAGTGGTTGGGACACTGCGACATAATGGGGCTATACTACCTTCACCAAATAATTGGTTAACACAGGAAGTAATCCAAAAGTGATGGAAAAAGTAAATGTTAATAAAGCCCCAGGTCCTGATGGAATACATCCAAGGGTACTAAGGGAAGATAGATATATAGACAGATAAACAGATAGACAGATGTATAGATATAGATAGATAGACAGATAGATAGATACAGATAGACAGACAGACAGACAGATAGATAGATAGATAGATAGATAGATAGATAGATAGATAGATAGATAGATAGATAGATAGATAGATAGATAGACAGACAGAAGGAGGGATAGATAGACAGATAGATAGATAGAGGACAGATAGATAGATAGATAGATACAGATAGACAGACAGACAGACAGATAGATAGATAGATAGATAGATAGATAGATAGATAGATAGATATATAGATTCCTCTCTTTGTGTCACTTGGATCCCATGTTTGTTTTATCCAACCCCAGAGAGATGTCTCAGACACTGGGTATAATACTAGACACACGTTGGATCCCAAACGTCCTGACTAATGAAACAAATCAGAGGGCGGTGATGTCACTAGTTGCCGGGCAGACTGTTACATATCAGGTCAGGCCTATCTTTACAGTTGTAGCTGCAGAGTGACACAGGTTTATGTACTGACTGCGTCCTGAAAACAGGAGCATAGCCATGGCCCGCCCTCTACTGTGCTGATTGGCTTTATGATTGCACTACTGGGAATTCTGGGACTTGCAGTTTGATGCTGTGTTTTCCGGTACATTTACTTCCTGTTCCTTATCCAAGATGGCGGCCCGGTGCTTATCTGTGTGTCCGAGCTCTCAGCAGGTAAATACAGTGATTAATGTTCCAATTACTGATCAGGAGATAATTTAGGGGATTATTTGTGTCTGTGACCGGTTATCAGGTGCGAGTGGGATAAAGACAGGAACAGATACCGGGATATAGTGATAGTAATGTAGGAGGAGGAGCCATGTTATACAGAGAGGTGGGAGTGTGTGTGTGTATATATATATATATATATATATATATATATATAGTGAGGAGCCATGTTATACAGAGAGGTGGGAGTGTGTGTATATATATCTATCTATATATATATAGTGAGGAGCCATGTTATACAGAGAGGTGGGAGTGTGTGTGTATATATATATATATATATATATATATATATATATATATAGTGAGGAGCCATGTTATACAGAGAGGTGGGAGTGTGTGTGTGTATATATATATATATATATATATATATATATATATATATATATATATATATAGTGAGGAGCCATGTTATACAGAGAGGTGGGAGTGTGTGTATATATATATATATATAGTGAGGAGCCATGTTATACAGAGAGGTGGGAGTGTGTGTGTATATATATATATATATATATATATATATATATAGTGAGGAGCCATGTTATACAGAGAGGTGGGAGTGTGTGTGTGTATATATATATATATATATATATATATATATATATATATAGTGAGGAGCCATGTTATACAGAGAGGTGGGAGTGTGTGTATATATATATATATATAGTGAGGAGCCATGTTATACAGAGAGGTGGGAGTGTGTGTGTATATATATATATATATATATATATATATATATATATATATATAGTGAGGAGCCATGTTATACAGAGAGGTGGGAGTGTGTGTATATATATATAGTGAGGAGCCATGTTATACAGAGAGGTGGGAGTGTGTGTATATATATATATATATATAGTGAGGAGTCATGTTATACAGAGAGGTGGGAGTGTGTGTATATATATATATATATATATATATAGTGAGGAGCCATGTTATACAGAGAGGTGGGAGTGTGTGTATATATATATATATATATATATAGTGAGGAGTCATGTTATACAGAGGGGTGGGAGTGTGTGTGTGTATATATATATATATATATATATAGTGAGGAGCCATGTTATACAGAGAGGTGGGAGTGTGTGTATATATATATATATATATATATATATATATATATATATAGTGAGGAGTCGTGTTATACAGAGAGGTGGGAGAGTGTGTGTATATATATATATATAGTGAGGAGCCATGTTATACAGAGGGGTGGGAGTGTGTGTGTGTATATATATATATATATATATATATATATAGTGAGGAGCCATGTTATACAGAGAGGTGGGAGTGTGTGTATATATATATATATA
>JAPZIH010000940.1:86825-100358 GCA_027410445.1 Discoglossus pictus
TAAGATCACACTCTATTAGTCGTGTAAGATCACATCCATTAGTCGTGTAAGATCACACCCATTAGTCTGTAAGATCACACCCATTAGTCGTGTAAGATCACATCCATTAGTCTGTAAGTCACTTCATTAGTCGGTAAGATCACATCCATTAGTCTGTAAGATCACATCCATTAGTCGTGTAAGATCACACCCATTAGTCTGTAAGGTTCAACATCCATTAGTCTGTAAGATCACACCCATTAGTCGTGTAAGATCACAATCCATTAGTCGTTGTAAGATCACACCCATTAGTCTGTAAGTTCACATCCATTAGTCTGTAAGATCACATCCATTAGTCGTGTAAGTTCACATCCATTAGTCGTGTAAGATCACATCCATTAGTCGTGTAAGATCACATCCATTAGTCTGTAAGTTCACATCATTAGTCTGTAAGATCACATCCCATTAGTCGTTGTAAGATCACACCCATTAGTCGTGTAAGATCACATCCATTAGTTTGTAAGATCACATCCATTAGTCTGTAAGTTCACATCCATTAGTCTGTAAGATCACATCCATTAGTCGTGTAAGATCACAGATCACACCCATTAGTCGTGTAAGATCACACCCATTAGTCGTGTAAGATCACACCCATTAGTCTGTAAGATCACACCCATTAGTCTGTAAGTTCACATCCATTAGTCTGTAAGATCACATCCATTAGTCGTGTAAGATCACATCCATTAGTCGTGTAAGATCATACCCATTAATCTGTAAGTTCACATCCATTAGTCTGTAAGATCACATCCATTAGTCTGTAAGATCACATCCATTAGTCTGTAAGATCACATCCATTAGTCGTGTAAGATCACACCCATTAGTCGTGTAAGATCACATCCATTAGTCGTGTAAGATCACATCCACTAGTCTGTAAGATCACATCCATTAGTCGTGTAAGATCACAGATCACACCCATTAGTCGTGTAAGATCACACCCATTAGTCGTGTAAGATCACACCCATTAGTCTGTAAGATCACACCCATTAGTCGTGTAAGATCATACCCATTAGTCTGTAAGTTCACATCCATTAGTCGTGTAAGATCACATCCATTAGTCTGTAAGATCACACCCATTAGTCGTGTAAGATCACACCCATTAGTCGTGTAAGATCACATCCATTAGTCGTGTAAGATCACACCCATTAGTCGTGTAAGATCACACCCACTAGTCGTGTAAGATCACATCCATTAGTCGTGTAAGATCACACCCATTAGTCGTGTAAGATCACATCCATTAGTCTGTAAGATCACATCCATTAGTCGTGTAAGATCACACCCATTAGTCGTGTAAGATCACATCCATTAGTCGTGTAAGATCACATCCATTAGTCGTGTAAGATCACACCCATTAGTCTGTAAGTTCACATCCATTAGTCGTGTAAGATCACATCCATTAGTCTGTAAGATCACATCCATTAGTCGTGTAAGATCACACCCGTTAGTCGTGTAAGATCACATCCCTTAGTCGTGTAAGATCACACCCATTAGTCTGTAAGTTCACATCCATTAGTCTGTAAGATCACATCCATTAGTCTGTAAGATCACACCCATTAGTCTGTAAGATCACATCCATTAGTCTGTAAGATCACATCTATTAGTCTGTAAGATCACACCCATTAGTCTGTAAGATCACACCCATTAGTCTGTACGTTCACATCCATTAGTCTGTAAGATCACATCCATTAGTCGTGTAAGATCACATCCATTAGTCTGTAAGATCACATCTATTAGTCTGTAAGATCACATCTATTAGTCTGTAAGTTCACATCCATTAGTCTGTAAGATCACATCTATTAGTCTGTAAGATCACATCCATTAGTCTGTAAGATCACATCTATTAGTCTGTAAGATCACATCCATTAGTCTGTAAGTTCACATCCATTAGTCGTGTAAGATCACATCTATTAGTCTGTAAGATAACATCCATTAGTCGTGTAAGATCACATCCATTAGTCGTGTAAGATCACGTGTAAGATCTCATCCATTAGTCGTGTAAGATCACACCCATTAGTCGTGTAAGTTCACACCCATTAGTCGTGTAAGATCACATCTATTAGTCGTGTAAGATCACATCCATTAGTCGTGTAAGATCACACCCATTAGTCTGTAAGATCACACCCATTAGTCGTGTAAGATCACATCCATTAGTCTGTAAGTTCACATCCATTAGTCGGTAAGATCACATCCATTAGTCTGTAAGATCACATCCATTAGTCGTGTAAGATCACACCCATTAGTCTGTAAGTTCACATCCATTAGTCTGTAAGATCACACCCATTAGTCGTGTAAGATCACATCCATTAGTCGTGTAAGATCACACCCATTAGTCTGTAAGTTCACATCCATTAGTCTGTAAGATCACATCCATTAGTCGTGTAAGATCACATCCATTAGTCGTGTAAGATCACATCCATTAGTCGTGTAAGATCACATCCATTAGTCTGTAAGTTCACATCCATTAGTCTGTAAGATCACATCCATTAGTCGTGTAAGATCACACCCATTAGTCGTGTAAGATCACATCCATTAGTTTGTAAGATCACATCCATTAGTCTGTAAGTTCACATCCATTAGTCTGTAAGATCACATCCATTAGTCGTGTAAGATCACAGATCACACCCATTAGTCGTGTAAGATCACACCCATTAGTCGTGTAAGATCACACCCATTAGTCTGTAAGATCACACCCATTAGTCTGTAAGTTCACATCCATTAGTCTGTAAGATCACATCCATTAGTCGTGTAAGATCACATCCATTAGTCGTGTAAGATCATACCCATTAATCTGTAAGTTCACATCCATTAGTCTGTAAGATCACATCCATTAGTCTGTAAGATCACATCCATTAGTCTGTAAGATCACATCCATTAGTCGTGTAAGATCACACCCATTAGTCGTGTAAGATCACATCCATTAGTCGTGTAAGATCACATCCACTAGTCTGTAAGATCACATCCATTAGTCGTGTAAGATCACAGATCACACCCATTAGTCGTGTAAGATCACACCCATTAGTCGTGTAAGATCACACCCATTAGTCTGTAAGATCACACCCATTAGTCGTGTAAGATCATACCCATTAGTCTGTAAGTTCACATCCATTAGTCGTGTAAGATCACATCCATTAGTCTGTAAGATCACACCCATTAGTCGTGTAAGATCACACCCATTAGTCGTGTAAGATCACATCCATTAGTCGTGTAAGATCACACCCATTAGTCGTGTAAGATCACACCCACTAGTCGTGTAAGATCACATCCATTAGTCGTGTAAGATCACACCCATTAGTCGTGTAAGATCACATCCATTAGTCTGTAAGATCACATCCATTAGTCGTGTAAGATCACACCCATTAGTCGTGTAAGATCACATCCATTAGTCGTGTAAGATCACATCCATTAGTCGTGTAAGATCACACCCATTAGTCTGTTAGTTCACATCCATTAGTCGTGTAAGATCACATCCATTAGTCTGTAAGATCACATCCATTAGTCGTGTAAGATCACACCCGTTAGTCGTGTAAGATCACATCCCTTAGTCGGGTAAGATCACACCCATTAGTCTGTAAGTTCACATCCATTAGTCTGTAAGATCACATCCATTAGTCTGTAAGATCACACCCATTAGTCTGTAAGATCACATCCATTAGTCTGTAAGATCACATCTATTAGTCTGTAAGATCACACCCATTAGTCTGTAAGATCACACCCATTAGTCTGTACGTTCACATCCATTAGTCTGTAAGATCACATCCATTAGTCGTGTAAGATCACATCCATTAGTCTGTAAGATCACATCTATTAGTCTGTAAGATCACATCTATTAGTCTGTAAGTTCACATCCATTAGTCTGTAAGATCACATCTATTAGTCTGTAAGATCACATCCATTAGTCTGTAAGATCACATCTATTAGTCTGTAAGATCACATCCATTAGTCTGTAAGTTCACATCCATTAGTCTGTAAGATCACATCTATTAGTCTGTAAGATCACATCTATTAGTCTGTAAGTTCACATCCATTAGTCTGTAAGATCACATCTATTAGTCTGTAAGATCACATCTATTAGTCTGTAAGTTCACATCCATTAGTCTGTAAGATCACATCTATTAGTCTGTAAGATCACATCCATTTGTCTGTAAGTTCACATCCATTAGTCTGTAAGATCACATCTATTAGTCTGTAAGATCACATCTATTAGTCTGTAAGATCACATCCATTAGTCGTGTAAGATCACATCCATTAGTCTGTAAGATCACATCCATTAGTCGTGTAAGATCACATCCATTAGTCGTGTAAGATCACATCCATTAGTCGTGTAAGATCACATCCATTAGTCTGTAAGATCACATCTATTAGTCTGTAAGATCACATCCATTAGTCGTGTAAGATCACATCCATTAGTCTGTAAGTTCACATCCATTAGTCTGTAAGATCACATCCATTTGTCTGTAAGATCACATCCATTAGTCGTGTAAGATCACACCCATTAGTCGTGTAAGATCACACCCATTAGTCTGTAAGATCACACCCATTAGTCGTGTAAGATCACATCCATTAGTCTGTAAGATCACATCCATTAGTCGTGTAAGATCACATCCATTAGTCTGTAAGATCACACCCAATAGTAGTGTAAGATCACATCCATTAGTCGTGTAAGATCACATCCATTAGTCGTGTAAGATCACATCCATTAGTCTGTAAGATCACATCCATTAGTCGTGTAAGATCACATCTATTAGTCTGTAAGATCACATCCATTAGTCGTGTAAGATCACATCCATTAGTCGTGTAAGATCACACCCATTAGTCTGTAAGTTCACATCCATTAGTCGTGTAAGATCACATCCATTAGTCTGTAAGATCACACCCGTTAGTCGTGTAAGATCACACCCGTTAGTCGTGTAAGATCACATCCCTTAGTCGTGTAAGATCACACCCATTAGTCTGTAAGTTCACATCCATTAGTCTGTAAGATCACATCCATTAGTCGTGTAAGATCACATCCATTAGTCTGTAAGTTCACATCCATTAGTCGTGTAAGATCACATCCATTAGTCTGTAAGATCACACCCATTAGTCGTGTAAGATCACACCCATTAGTCGTGTAAGATCACACCCATTAGTCTGTAAGATCACACCCATTAGTCTGTAAGATCACATCCATTAGTCTGTAAGATCACACCCATTAGTCGTGTAAGATCACACCCATTAGTCGTGTAAGATCACACCCATTAGTCTGTAAGTTCACATCCATTAGTCGTGTAAGATCACACCCATTAGTCGTGTAAGATCACACCCATTAGTCGTGTAAGATCACACCCATTAGTCGTGTAAGATCACATCCATTAGTCGTGTAAGATCACACCCATTAGTCGTGTAAGATCACATCCATTTGTCTGTAAGTTCACATCCATTAGTCTGTAAGTTCACATCCATTAGTCTGTAAGATCACATCTATTAGTCTGTAAGATCACATCCATTAGTCGTGTAAGATCACATCCATTAGTCTGTAAGTTCACATCCATTAGTCTGTAAGTTCACATCCATTAGTCTGTAAGATCACATCCATTAGTCGTGTAAGATCACATCCATTAGTCTGTAAGTTCACATCCATTAGTCGTGTAAGATCACATCCATTAGTCTGTAAGATCACATCCATTAGTCGTGTAAGATCACATCCATTAGTCTGTAAGATCACATCCATTAGTCGTGTAAGATCACACCCATTAGTCTGTAAGATCACACCCATTAGTAGTGTAAGATCACATCCATTAGTCGTGTAAGATCACATCCATTAGTCGTGTAAGATCACACCCATTAGTCTGTAAGATCACATCCATTAGTCTGTAAGATCACATCCATTAGTCTGTAAGTTCACACCCATTAGTCGTGTAAGATCACACCCACTAGTCTGTAAGTTCACATCCATTAGTCTGTAAGATCACATCCATTAGTCTGTAAGTTCACACCCATTAGTCGTGTAAGATCACACCCATTAGTCTGTAAGTTCACACCCATTAGTCGTGTAAGATCACACCCATTAGTCGTGTAAGATCACACCCATTAGTAGTGTAAGATCACACCCATTAGTCTGTAAGTTCACACCCATTAGTCGTGTAAGATCACACCCATTAGTCGTGTAAGATCACACCCACTAGTCTGTAAGTTCACATCCATTAGTCGTGTAAGATCACATCCATTAGTCGTGTAAGATCACATCCATTAGTCTGTAAGATCACATCCATTAGTCGTGTAAGATCACATCCATTAGTCTGTAAGATCACATCCATTAGTCGTGTAAGATCACATCCATTAGTCTGTAAGATCACATCCATTAGTCGTGTAAGATCACATCCATTAGTCTGTAAGATCACATCCATTAGTCGTGTAAGATCACATCCATTAGTCTGTAAGATCACATCCATTAGTCTGTAAGATCACATCCATTAGTCGTGTAAGATCACATCCATTAGTCTGTAAGATCACATCCATTAGTCGTGTAAGATCACATCCATTAGTATGTAAGATCACATCCATTAGTCGTGTAAGATCACATCCATTAGTCTGTAAGATCACATCCATTAGTCGTGTAAGATCACATCCATTAGTCTGTAAGATCACATCCATTAGTCTGTAAGATCACATCCATTAGTCGTGTAAGATCACATCCATTAGTCGTGTAAGATCACACCCATTAGTCTGTAAGTTCACATCCATTAGTCTGTAAGATCACATCCATTAGTCGTGTAAGATCCCATCCATTAGTCTGTAAGATCACATCCATTAGTCGTGTAAGATCACACCCATTAGTAGTGTAAGATCACACCCATTAGTCTGTAAGATCACATCCATTAGTCTGTAAGATCACATCCATTAGTCGTGTAAGATCACATCCATTAGTCTGTAAGATCACATCCATTAGTCTGTAAGATCACATCTATTAGTCGTGTAAGATCACACCCATTAGTCTGTAAGATCACATCCATTAGTCTGTAAGATCACATCCATTAGTCGTGTAAGATCACATCCATTAGTCTGTAAGATCACATCCATTAGTCTGTAAGATCACATCTATTAGTCGTGTAAGATTACACCCATTAGTCTGTAAGATCACATCCATTAGTCTGTAAGATCACATCCATTAGTCGTGTAAGATCACATCCATTAGTCGTGTAAGATCACATCCATTAGTCTGTAAGATCACATCTATTAGTCGTGTAAGATTACACCCATTAGTCTGTAAGATCACATCTATTAGTCTGTAAGATCACATCCATTAGTCTGTAAGATCACATCTATTAGTCGTGTAAGATCACATCCATTAGTCTGTAAGATCACATCCATTAGTCTGTAAGATCACATCCATTAGTCGTGTAAGATCACACCCATTAGTCTGTAAGATCACATCTATTAGTCTGTAAGATCACACCCATTAGTCTGTAAGATCACACCCATTAGTCGTGTAAGATCACATCCATTAGTCTGTAAGATCACATCCATTAGTCGTGTAAGATCACACCCATTAGTCTGTAGCGGTCACTCCTGGGTGTGTGGGGTCACCTTATAATGCCAATATAATCATTATGTGTGATAATATCACAACTTCCCAGCATCCTTCAGTCCCTATATAATAATAATGGTGTAATTGTGACAGATAATTCCTATATTTAGTGATCTCTGGTCACTGTTACTATTATCACACAATCCCAGAAGGAACATCCAGATATGTTTATACTTTGTATTAGTACATTGTATCCTTATGATGATCCCAGGTGCTCATTGCAGGCACTGCGATGAGCGCTGACTTAAAACGGCAGAATCACCGAACTCGAAAGACCACCAAAACAAGGCCAAGTAATAAAAAAATCCCCGACACACAGCACAGGGGGCGAGTCAGGGAGCCTGTGAGTGAGGTTGCATGTGAATTTGAGGTATGTTTGCAATTTTTGGGGCGATCCAAAATCGGATAAGCAAGAAAAAAATGGCGGCCAAAAAATCATAACTCAATGAAAACGAGGCCGAAAGTAGTAACACTTAGCCGAACCCAGTAAAAACGAACCTTAGCCGAACCACGCAAGCAACGGCTTAGCGACTTAGAGGAGAAAGACACAGGGGAGGAACCGGAGGGGGACGCAGGGGTCAGTAATGAGCGCCGAAGCTGATCACCGCGAAGCACAAAAGATGTCGGCTGCCAAGGCCTGCAATGAGCGAGAGGCCCGTACAGTAGATGGGGGAGAGGCTTGCGATGAGCGCCGAAGGTACAGCACTCCCAGCCTTAAAATGTTATTCCCATCATTTTTGACGGGCAAGTAGCTAGTGTGTGTAATAATAATAAGCCCCAAGCTGTCACTGTGCCCTGTGTCACCTCCTATGGTCACTATATAACATGTGTAGTATATGTCACAGTGTATAATGTCACCACCCTGGGACACACTGCGGACATTATATATCTCTATCCATGGCTGGGGGTTTATCTGAGGTGATTATTGGCGCGTCTGGTAGTATCGGGCTCTCTGATTGGACACTAATAGCCCATTGTCTGTCACTATGTGCTTCTGGCTGTTACTATAGTAACACTTGTGTATCGCTGACAATAAGAGCACGGACCAATCGGTGACGTTACTTTACATCGCGGGATTGGATATCTTCCCCCGGTGCTAGGCATCATGGGTAATAGAAGGCTCACAGAGCAAAAATAATTACCATAGTAAATGTTGTGGGAGAGAATGTGCCAGAATAACTACAGCAAAAAACACCGCTAGGGATACTGGGAGTTGTAGTCCTCTCCATTCACTTCCGGTTAGTGAAAGCACTTCCTGTCTTACGGTGGCCGCAGGGCTGTAAGTATCTGTAAATATGTATTTATCTGCTTGTGAATAAGATGTTGATCTTGTGGGGAGATGATCAGAGAGGGAGAGGCAGACATAGAGGGAGGGAGGGAGAGAGAGGGGAGGGAGAGAGATAGAGGGAGAGGCACAGGCAGACATAGAGGGAGATAGAGAGAGAGGAGGGGAGGGAGAGAGATAGAGGCAGAGAGGAGATAGAGAGAGAACAGAACAGAGAGCCAGACATAGAGGGAGAGAGAAGAGACAGAGAGGGAGATGCAGACAGAGAGGGAGGGAGAGAGAGGCAGACATAGAGGGAGAGAGAGAGGCAGACATAGAGGGAGAGAGAGAGGGAGAGAGAGAGGCAGACATAGAGGGAGAGAGAGAGGCAGACATAGAGGGAGAGAGAGAGGCAGACATAGAGGGAGAGAGAGAGGCAGACATAGAGGGAGAGAGAGAGGCAGACATAGAGGGAGAGAGAGAGGCAGACATAGAGGGAGAGAGAGAGGCAGACATAGAGGGAGAGAGAGAGGCAGACATAGAGGGAGAGAGAGGCAGACATAGAGGGAGAGAGAAGAGACAGAGAGGGAGAGGCAGACAGAGAGGGAGAGGCAGACAGAGAGAGAGAGAGGCAGACAGAGAGAGAGAGAGGCAGACATAGAGGGAGAGAGAAGAGACAGAGAGGGAGAGGCAGACAGAGAGGGAGAGGCAGACAGAGAGAGAGAGAGAGGCAGACAGAGAGAGAGAGAGGCAGACATAGAGGGAGAGAGAGAGGCAGACATAGAGGGAGAGAGAGAGGCAGACAGAGAGAGAGAGAGGCAGACATAGAGGGAGAGAGAGAGGCAGACATAGAGGGAGAGAGAGAGGCAGAGAGGGAGAGGCAGACAGAGAGAGAGAGAGAGAGAGGCAGACATAGAGGGAGACCTAGAGAAGGAGAGAGAGAGAGAGGAAGAGGCAGACATAGAGGGAGAGAGACAGACAGAGAAGAGAGAGGGAAATATAGAGGGGAGGGAGAGGCAGACATAGAGGGAGAGAGAGAGGCAGACATAGAGGGAGACCTAGAGAAGGAGAGAGAGATGGGAGGAAGAGGCAGACAGAGAAGAGAGAGGGAAATATAGAGGGGAGGGAGAGGCAGACATAGAGGGAGACAGACAGAGAGGGGGGGAGGCAGACATATAGGGAGACAGTCAGAGAGGGGGGAGGCAGACATAGAGGGAGACAGACAGACAAGAGAGATAGAGGGGAGGGAGAGGCAGACATAGAGGGAGGGAGACAGACAGACAAGAGAGAGGGAGAGATAGAGGGGAGCGAGAGGGAGACAGACAGAGGGGCGGGGGGAGTCAGACATAGAGCAAGACAGACAGAGAAGAGAGAGGGACAGATAGAGGGGAGGGAGACAGACAGAGAGGGGGGAGAGGGAGGGAAAGATAGAGGGGAGGGAGATGCAGAGAGAGGGGGATAGAGAGGAGACATATAGAGGGAGAGTGTTAGAGAGAAAGAAGAGGGAGAGAGATAGATGAAGTGATGGAGGGAGATAGAGAAGGGAGGGATAGAGTTAGAGAGAGCTAGAGAAAGTGCTAGAGGGAGAAAGGTAGGGAGAAAGGAATAGAGGGAGAAAGAGTGAGTTAAAGGGAGGGAGTCGGGAAAGGGAGGAGATAAATAGAGGGAGTGATAGAGGGAGATAGGGGAGGGAGGGAGTGATGAAGGGAGGGAGAGAGCTAGAAAAAGTGCTAGAGGGAGAAAGGTAGGGAGAAAGGAATAGAGGGAGAGAGAGTGAGATAAAGGGAGGGAGAGGGGAAAGGGAGGAGATAAATAGAGGGAGTGATAGAGGGAGATAGGGGAGGGAGAGAGTTAGAGGGAGTGATGAAGGGAGGGAGAGAGATAGATAGGAGGGTGAGAGAGATAGGCAGAGTGATGAAGGGAGAGAGAGTTAGATAGAGATATATAGGGAGTGATAGAGAGAGTTAGAGTGAGTGATGGAGGTAGATAGAGAAGGGAGGGAAAGAGTTAGAGATAGAGGGAGTGATGAAGGGAGGGAGAATTATTATTATTATTATTATCTGTACTTATATCGCGCCAACATATTCCGTAGCGCTGTACAGGGGTTTTAGTACATGGCAAAAAACAAACTGAACACCTTGTAAAGAATGGAGGGCCCTGTTTTTGAGCTTAAAATCAAGTGTACATAGAGCTCGTTTCCAAGACACAGACACAATATTGAAAACTTGCATACTTAGAATCTAAGGGTTGGATTGAGAGAGAGGCAGGGGAGGGAGAGAGAGGCAGGGGAGGGAGAGAGAGGCAGGGGAGGGAGAGAGAGGCAGGGGAGGGAGAGAGAGGCAGGGGAGGGAGAGAGAGGCAGAGGAGGGAGAGAGAGGCAGAGGAGGGAGAGAGGCAGAGAGAAGGGAGCGAGAGAGGAGAGATGGGACAAAGAGGAGTGATTAAATAAATACTAATTAAATAATAAGAACTGATATAATAGGAAGGACTAATTAAATAATAAGAAAGACTGGTAGAATATCAAAGACTTCTAGGATAAGAAGATTTGTTATAATAATGAGAAATACAATAAGAAAGACTGTTAAGATCAGAAGGACTAACAGGGACATCCAAGTGCGAGCAGTGATGTGACGTCTACTACTCTCCATCTTGCCTTTCTGAGGAGACATTACCAGGACACTTATACTTTGTTTCTTGCACTTACTGTAATATTCTGATAAGGAATCTCGGCCTGTTTATAAGGATATCCCACTGGGGACTAACATGATGCAGCTACTGGGTCAGGACTGGGTTGTATAAATGTCCCACTAGCCCCTCACACTCACATTGTCCTCACATCTTATAGTAACATTTCCTGGGTTAGATCTTGATCCTCCAGCTTTCATTTTGTATGACCCGGCCTGACCATGAGGTGATTCCCTCAGATGTTTCCATTGAGCTTTGTTGTGTTTTTGTATTCATCCGGGAGACAGATTAAGGGACCCTGCACAATGGATATATCCTTTCCTACAACTATTTTACCTACCTACAGATAATGGGGACTGTCATGGGTACCAAAATGGCTCCACAATATGCCAATCTATTTATGGCCAATCTAGAAGAAACATTCTTATCTGTATCCATTTACAAACCTTACAAATACTACCGTTACATAGATGATCTGTTCATCATCTAGACAGAAGGAGAAAGCAAACTCAGAGACTTTCATAATTCATTCAACGCCTTCCATTCATCTATAAAACTTAAAATGGATTTCTCCACAGAACAGGTAAACTTTCTAGACACTACTATATCCATCACCAATGGCACTCTCCACTCATCTGTATATAGGAGACCCACAGTAATTACCTACACAGCTCCAGTTTCCATCCCTCCCACACCAAACAAGCCATCATCCATAATCAAGCTATTAGATACCATCGGATTTGCTCAAACACTGGAGACCGTGATAAAAATGTAAAAACACTGTCTGAATCTTTCAAACAAAAGTGTTATAAACCCTGTATTTTTACCCCAAAAATAACCACTGCCATCAAAATACCCCGAGAACAACTATTAAACTACAAAACAAAAGAAACTACTTCACGTATACCTCTAGTGATCACATACTATCCAATTTAAGAGAAAATACGGAGAATATTCAAAGATTTACAACATTTTCTAACAAAAGATGCCCTATAAAAAGATATATCCACCAAACCTCCCATCCTTGCATTTAAACAACCACCAAACCTGAAACAAAAACTTGTCAGCAGAAAATTGGCCAATGAACAACTGAATACAAAAAATGGAACTAAACCTTGTAACAAACGTGCCTGTAAATTATGTCAACACATTTGTAATAATGACACAGGTACACATAACAACAAAACCTATACCATCAAAGGATTGTATTCATGTACATCCTCCAATGTGGTTTATATAATACAATGTAATATATGTGACACAGACTGTTACATTGGACAAACCAGCCAAAAAATGCATTTAAGAAAGATATTAATACAGGCTATAAGAAAACATAATGAAGACAGTTATTGTAGCCCAATGGGACACCATTTTAGCCAGAATGATTACTCCATCCAAAAGTTAAAAGTCAAAATACTTAAAACATTTAAAAAAATGTCCAATAGAGAAAAGCATTTGACATAAAGATGATCTCATTCTTCAACACTTTAAATGCAGGACTTAATATGGACTTGGGTTTTCTAACACATTATCATAATTTCACGTGAATTTATCTTATTTTATAATAACAGGCTAGCATTCTTAGTGAGGTGTTTACTCCACAGTGATATCTTTCCTGTTGGACAAAGTGCTCTGCTTTTTCATGTATATATTGATGTATATGTATATATAGTATGTGTATATATGTTTCCTTTACTTTATTGTGTTTATTTCCCATATATGTATTTACCTGTCAGAGGCTGTCTCCACTCTCTCTGCATCTGCTGTTATTATTCAAAATGAGGGTTACATCTCATGTTAGTATTGCTTCAGACTTGATAAAGAGAGGTTGAACCTCCCGAAAGCTCGTCATTATAAATAAGACAAAAGGAATCAAATTATACTACAATACTCCTTATTAATCTATATATATTTAGATTAATAATTACTATATATATATATATATATATATATATATATATATATATATATATATATATAT